>JBBPUP010000265.1:3990-16119 GCA_038094735.1 Exsudoporus floridanus
CCACGAAATGCGTGGCATCATGTCTAAGATTTCCTCCTCGATAAAGATATCACTGGCGGTATCTACCCTTGATTCAGCGTTACGTAGCACCTATTTCTTGGGTCACACTACCTTATTTTTACTCTCATCTCGTAGGGATATATTTTAAGGCTTTCCCGGCCCCTGTGAGGGATACTCGCTGTAGGTGTTTTCTGTGCGAACTACATTTATTTCCAGAGGACCAGTGCCTATCATTCGACGACTCGGGCGTGGCCGAGTCTGAGCAAGGCCCACACGCACGATAATAAGTAAGGGCGATACGGTCTACAGCCCCACATCAGTCCTGGACGGAACGAAACACAACGTATTGGATAGAAACAACTTACCGCAATCTGTGTCGCGATACCGACACCAACAATTCCAGACTGGTTGCCAGATGCAAACAGAGCAAACATAATGATCGTGCACGTTGTAATGAGTGCTCCACACTCCACTATCAAAAGCATAGTGCTTTGGTAATCCATGTATCTCTGAGAGCCCAATGGTGCTGTCCTACACTCCGCTTCCCAGAGACGGTATGCGATGCCAAAGTTTGCTGTTAAGTTAGTGGCAGTCTCGAGCCCCCATCCGGCCAAACCAAAAACAAGCACACTGTGGGGTGAGGCCGTGGCAGTGGTTGGTATAAAGCTTGATACAGCGATTGTCGCGATGCCTCGAAAATTTTGTCATTGAACACTCAATCCCACCACCCTCGATAATCGACACTTACAGACATGTGCAACCCAGAAGACTAACTATTATTTGGGTTCAATACAACATTTGGTCTGAATGGACGACACTCACCGGAACGATACAGACTCTGAGTTTATGTCCCCAGAGACCGTATAATCGCCATATCTTACGCGCAATCAGCAGGATGTGTCTAACGAGGGGAGACACATACCAACAACAGTTCTTGCACAAAGGTCTAAATCCAATTACTCTCGGTGGTGTGAAATCAAAGACGGGCGACTTACGTTTATGACGTAGATGTAGAATCCAATAACAAATGCCCTACTCGCGCCAGGATTTGAGTAGTACACATCAGGGTCAACTCCGTAGGTAAAGGCCTGGAGAAGTTCAACGAGGGTGATGATAACATGAGCGGTAGATAATGAGAATTGCACAACAGCTGCAGTGAGGACCCTGGGGAACTTTCCAGTGAACCTTGTTTAATTTAGCTGGGACTGGTGGGGATTACCTGCGAGATGACGTAGCACTTGATGTCAAGACGTGGATGCAGAACCCAAATAACATACAGCTTGTACACTTTAAATTTATCCAAGGCAAGATCTGCGAGAGAATCACCTACTTGACACCTACGAACCGGTTGGTCGGTGTATAATAGCTAGAAACCTTATCAGGAACAAGGCGTACCATAGAAAATGGCTTCCAACCAGCCACAAACGAGGTACATCTGCCCGAGTGTTTGGGGCATGGTAAGGAGGTAAGGAGGTTCTAGGCGCGGCCACGAAAGTATTGCATATGGACGCCTATATAGGTGGCGGGAGGTGAGCTTATTAGGAAGGGTTCAACGAAAAGCTTTGGGTATTTTTGGACATCAGTACGGCAATACATTGCCTCCCTCGACCCTCTGATTGGGATGATACATTTTGAAGGTCACCGCTTTGTAACAATATGGGCGCAAAGCCTGGCTGCCGGTTAAGCTCCACCGCGGGTCAGGTCATCAAGGAAACTATCACAACGTGGCGCCTGCTTTATAAAATCCCTGTCCCATGATGTCAGCTGGCTCATGAAAGTATGTACTGACTGAAACGCAGATAGGCTTACAAGCGGATCGAACATGTTGCGCCGTGCGAAGTCAACGGTAGACTAGCAGAACGTTGATTGGGACCCTACTTGTGAGTGGTCAAAATCCTTTGTGAGGCTCAAGTGCGGTAGAGAAGTCGAAACTATATCTACAACCCCACAAATCCTGGCAACTCATGTCAGCGCCCAGGAATTTTTCGGGACAGGTGCAAGTGGACTTTGGCTAGTGATCATCTTAGCTCCTTAACTTAACCGTGGGAGCAATTAGGTAAAGTACTGAGCTAAGTACGAAAATAGTATTCGGAGCATCTTGATTTCGTTTATTATTTTCGTATATATGGTAATGCGTTAGTCAAGTACACGTGATCTAAGTGATGATTACGCATTAATCTTTCAAAATAAGCTGAACTTGGTCTCCCGTAACTACTAGGTACTGTACGGCGGTTGAGCGGTTGAGGACGATCGCTGACTTTGGACAACAGTATGCGTTTCCGACAGAAGCTGCCCAGTTTGGTAGGTGAATTGGTTCATTGCAACTACCCCTGACAGGTAAAAACGAGATATACTGACGAAAAAGCTGTGGTGGGGCTTGAGCAGACGGCAGGCTAGACAACTTCCCGTCCCACGGGAAAGTTGGAAGCTTATCTCTAATTTTGGAACCGATACAACGTTCTGAAATCCTCACATGAATGAGTACGTAAATGACAGGGCCAACATATTGATGAGTGTTGGGAGCTCGGCTCAACACGTCTTACAGATGCACCTTTTTTTTTCCCCGAAACTTGTCCTCTTTGCCGCCCTGTCTGTCGTTGGCGCGAATGCAGACTCATTGCAACGTCGCCAATGTTCGAGCGCGTTGAGCGGAGCGACCGTGCGTTTATCCACACAATACCCTGACGCTAACGCCTGACGAAGACGAACCAAAGTCGATTGCTAACGAGTTGCAGGATAAATACTGGAACTCTTTTTCTGGTGAGTATACCGATGGCGAACTTTGGACCGACGCTGTACGTACAATGTTCATTTATTCTTTCTCGAGGTCTAAGCATTTCGCCCACAGAACACGTTGGAGGACTTACAAAACCTCATGCTCGCGACGGGCAGTGACGCGTTCGGGGGTGTCGCCGACGATTCTTACATTGGACGGGCTGCTTTGGATCCTCTTACGGACTGGAACTCGTTCTTTGGCGGAAGTTACGACGACGCGCAGGTATTTTTCACCTTTTGCAGCCTGACGGAACGTGGTGACGAACGCGTCCCCCAGTGGGTCATACTCGCGTTATGGAAGATCAGCGACTACAAGGCCTCCCACGGCGAGAACTACGACCAGTATAATGTAAGATGAATCCAGTGTGTGTCGACTTTCATCTCATTTCTTCAGTCTAGCTCCTTCGCGATATACGGCATGGTTGCAGCACAGTGGGATGACACTTGTAACGGCGGAGGTATGTCTTCACACATACTAGACGTTCTTGCTCTCTCATTCATTGACTCGCTGATAGTCTGGTGGTCGAGTGAGCACACGTACAAGAACGCGATCACCAACGAGCTATTCCTCTTGACATCGGCTGAAGCTTACTTGAGAACTAAAAATACCGCTTACCTCGAGAACGCGCGCAAGGTGAGGGCGATCACTTTCCATTGTTTTTGCGACGATTATTTACCCGCTCTGACCAGGAATACACTTGGTGTACGTATTTGACCAAACAGAGCTTGACACGAATGATCATGTATACTCCTTTGCAGTGTTGAATTCTGGCATGCAAGGCTCAGATGGCTTGTTCAACGACGGATTAGACCTCAGCACGTGCAAAAATAACGGAGAGGTACGTCCTAGCAGATATGCGGATCTGACATATACTCACCATCACAGACCGCGTGGACCTATAATCAAGTCCGTCTATTCTCCCTACGAATCAACCCGCTCCTATGACCTCTTCTACTCCCCGATAGGCCGTCATCGCCTCCGGTCTTGGCGCACTCTACGTCGCCGAAGGTGGTTCGAACGCGACACTCCTACAGCAAGCACAAGTCAGCCTGGACGCCACGATGCACAGCTCGCTCACCTACAACAACGTCCTGAAAGAATCCTGCGACGATGCCCAATCCGGTGGCTCTAAATGCGACCAGGACCAGGTCCGATATCCCCCTCTCCCGCACCACTTGACGCTGACCTCCCTCTTTTTTTTTTTTTTTTTTTTTTTTTTTTTTTTTTTTTTTGCTTCTCACGTAGCAACTGTTCAAGGTGAGACGGAACGGGCGCCTTCCGTGACGACGTGTTCACACCATGGGCTTCAACAGGGCATATGGATGAAACACGTGCAGTACTTTTTGGACTGGGCCAACGACGCGTCGATCACCGCCAAGTATAGCAGTTTCTTGGGGTCGCAGTACACGGCGATATATCGCAACGCGGTGAGCGCTACCAACGACGTGGGTTCTGTGTGGTATGCTGCGAATCAGGGTGGGTCCGAATGGGGACCTCAGGCGTCTGCGAGTGGTCTCGAGGCGGTCATTTCTGCCGCCAAGGTATGTCGCACAAACACATGGGTATAAACCGGATGCTCATACGATCCATTCCATGATTTCTAGTACGGACCCTGTTAGTCTACCTAGCCCATGTTACACCCTTTGATCACCAATCAGAATATTCAAGTACCCATTCATTTTGAGAAAGAAGCATTAAATCATCCACAAAAGAGTGAAGAGAGAGGGAAAGAAGAAAAAAGGTAGGTGAGATATCATACATAAATATTCCACATTCCCAAAGTACACAAAATGGGGATTTACGCTATTAAAAAAAATCGTGTATCGTATGTGGACTACCTACCACTGACCGCCTTCCGCCGTCTCTCGACGGTGAAGACGCGAGATGCTCGCACCAGTCACGGACGACTGCTCGTCCGCCTCTGAGATCGTGTCTTCGTCCGCACCGCGTTCCTTTCGTCGCACCGTCCTCGAACGCGCGAGATCATCTGTCGAGTCACCCCCAAGGGCCCTCTCCAGTGCCTTTTCGCCCCTCTTCTTCAGTCGGAGATTCATCCCGGATTGTAGCGAGTCGATATAAGACTCGTATTTGACGATCTCGGTCAAGAGGTACTGAGACTTTTTCTCCCAATTGCTCTCCGCCTTGATGCCATTCGCCGAACGAGGCTCATACTGCACGATCCCGTCAGTTGTTGCAGGCACACACAATAGAAGAAATTCGACCGACCAAGGCAACCATCGGTTGACGTAGCTCGTTATGATGCTGCAGATCCTCCTTCAACGTCCCCACATACTTTTGCAGCGCCTCCAGTTGCGTCTCCTCGTCGTGTATACTCGATATGATCGGTGGTATAGGCGGCTTCCAATCATTGATCGTCGACCGCTCTTTCCAAGGCGAATGCGGCGCCCGCACCGTCGCCACACCCTCCCGCCAACCAAACTTGCTGCGATTGCTCCGAGTGCTCCGAACGCTCACGGTATCCGTCCGGTCAAACTCGCACGTCAGCTCATTGTCCGAGACGGATCGGGCGTGTGTATCCGAGACACGACTCCAGCCGTATTCCATGTTGGACACGCCACCTGCGAGCGGCTCCTTGCTCGTCCGGGCGGCCCAATAGTTACACGTCGAGACCCATTCGTTGACGAGTTCCTCCGTGCCCGCTTGGAAGAAATAGACGCCACCGTTGGCGAGGGTCAACACCATACAATGAGGCCGCTGTCTACTGTAACCCGGGCGGGGTAGCGCATGCGCCAAGGAATGCGCGAGATGGACCGTGCCGACCGAATTCGCGTTTTCCTAACGCACGCGCATCAGTCACGAATCACGTCCAGTGAGACACCCAACGACGTACGAGCCAGTTACCACCACCGACGATACCAGACCCACCCCCGCCATGCTCTCCAAACGTGAACATGTTCAACTCGCCGCGTTGGATGACCACAAAGACGTCGAGCCAGCTCTTGGACTTGGCACGCTTTCCAGCGGACTCCCAGTATTGCTTGCGACAGAGCATGCCCTCTTTCGCCCATGGCGCACCGAGCAACGCGAGCTCTTCGTCCGTGATGCTAATCGTGGTCGAGTTGGATTCATGGCTCTGGAAACTCCGATCTTCGTCTTCCTGAGTCTCACGTATGATCGTGTGAGACAAGTTGGACGCAAACCCGAGGGCAGGCGTGAGGAACGTAGACATGGAAGTGTGCACTCCCTAGAGTAGGAATCCTAGTCGGCAAAAAAGCATAGAAAGAGAATCTAGAAAGACCTTACTTCGTGGGTCGAGGTCGCAAAACTAGGCGATGGACTGGCACGCCCGTCGATACTGCTGTTGCTACTGTAGGGGCTGTACGGTGCACCGAGAATGGACTGGATGCCTCTGATGCTTCCCCGTTTCAGCGTCGTCAATCGGTCGGTCGGCCCTCGTAAGCTCCGGCTACGCGCCATGCCATGATGGGCTACGCCAAGCCTCGATGAGGAGGGCAAGGAACAAGTCAGGGAAACCATACCAAGCGGTTGCAAAATCTGCTGGCTCTTGATAGCTGCATACATGTCCTAACATTCGCCGAACCCATCAATCAGCCGAATCCCTCGATAGACGACACGCAAAACGTACTTTGAGCAATCCCTCCATCTCCATCTCCCAGTTACGGTCATAGACGACTTGCAACGATCCACTGAGCGGCTTCGACTCCGCGCCAGGCGAGTGCTGGAAAGACGTGGTGCTACTGTTCAACGACGGCTGCGCCGCGGATGACAGCGCTCCCGAAGACACGAACGTGTCCTTGGAAATGCTATTCCAACTCGCGATACTACCGCTCCTCTTTGATCGCGGTACCGATTGGGTCTCGGTCCCTTCCGAATTGGTCCCGGGGCCACTGCTGTTGTCGTCGAGGTCCAGATCCGTCGTCGATGGGTACCGAGTGGGATGAACCTGCATTTGGATCGCGGTCATGGTGTTTCGAACGAATTGGCTCCGTGACATGCGACTCGCAATGTCGGCCACATGAAGATCAGTGTTTAGCAATAAGAGGGAGTAGGTGACTGAGTGAACGACGCCTACGATGCATGAGTTATCGAACAACAAAAGGAAGACAAAGACGTACTTGCACTCCCATACCGGCGGGCAGGATTACAATCCCAGAAACGTCTACTAAACTCTTCTAGAATGCGATCGACTTGTTGTGTTTCAGCCTTGAGATAGAGTTTGGAACAGAGCCGTCTACGCGTTTCAGTGTCAGCCGCAGCGACCCCCCCAAAACGTCACACCCACCTAAACGCAAAGTCCAATCTCAACCCCGCAAAGTCGAAATAGTCCATATAATATCGAAGCGCAACCTTGTTGATTGAGCCACTGTCAAGACAAGGAGGATCAAACGCCATAATCCACGATGCAGAAGCAGCAACGATGCACGTACTGGCCGCCCAACCACTCGGCAATCTTGTCCTTGGCCAAAAATGCGTCGTCTTCATGATAACACCGCGCAGCAAGCTCCTTGCCACGTTCCTCCGGATCTTGCATCTCCTCCTTGTCCTTGTGCGAAAACGACGGGTTGGACGCGAAACGGGGGAGGACGACATCGTTCGCCGTGAGCTCTTGGGAATCGACCGTCAAGGCTACAGCTATTCACATCACGTGAGGACACCCCCGGGAGACGAAAACGGATTGAAAAACGTACAAGAACGCGCGTCGTCGTTGCTCGGGATCAACGAAGGCTCCGATGTCGACGCAGTAGAGTGGTGCACGCGTAGTCTTGCCGCGTCGCGGTAAGACGACTGCATCTGGCTCCCGTAATTCTTGTACCGCAGTGGACTGGGAGCATACTTGAACTGCGCGACGCGGGGTGAACCGAGGCTGCTCACCCCCATGGCTGGCTGTTGTTGCTGTTGGTGGTGTGGGCCGGACCCCGAACGAGAAGGTGCGGGTGTCCGGAGGGAGGACGTTCGAGGGGGAACAATCGGGTCGGCAATTAAAGAGTTCCTGGACGGCGACGTTGGATTTGTTCCTGGGCTCGACGACGACTCCGTCTGAAGGGTGACGATTGGGGTACTGGGCGGTGCGGGGGGGAATATGGGGGACTTTACATCCGACTGCGACAAACCGGGTGCCTGGCCAGCGGCTGCGGCCAAAGGCGATGACGCAGCTCTACGACCAGGCTTGGATGGGTCCCGAAGATCAAGCAGCGACGACCCCGTGTCAGGATCCAACGTCGACAGCACGCCTTTGAGATCGCTCAGTATCCCGCTCAACGACGTCGATGACTCCCAGGCATGACGCTCAGGCACGCCATGGTCCTTGGGGGGTAAAGTCGGCGCAGGGGGGGAGTCAACACTGAGTTTGAATACATCGAGGTCGCTGACGCTCAGACTGCGGCGCTTTGCGTGACCAGGATATTTACCATCGCCTAACGGCCGCTCCGCGGACCGCTCAACAGGAGAGGGTGTACGTCCCTTCATGCGAGATATCGGATCAACGACGACGAGTGAGCTCACGTCGGAGTCGTTGCTAGCGCGATCCATCGGCCCGGCATGTATGGGCGGCAAAGGCTTTTCACTTTGCGGAGGTGGCTGTGGACTCGAGAAAACGTCTGTAATGGGAGATAGTACGAGCGTCGGCTGGACATCTCCAGGCAACGGGGGCACAGGGGGTATAAAGCTACTGAACAACGAAGGTCTTCCCGGAGGAGACCCTGGCAGAGATGCATCCGTACGCTGTACCGAACAGTCAACAGACTATCCCATATAGACGACATGCACATACAGAACGGTCGCGTGTCGACTGTCCGAGCATTTTACCCAAAAACGCGCTCGTCTTGGCCTTGACAGAGTTTCTAGTCCCCTGAAAAGGAGTCAACCATCGCCGACGAGCCCAATGAAAAAAAAAATACACACCTTGTCACAATCGACCCTGGACGTCGTTCTCGAACGCGGGCTCGCCATGACCCAGTCTGATCCACTGGGGCTGACGGGATCCTTGGGTGGCTTGGCCGCCTTGTACGGTGTGGCCGTGATGGACAATTTGGGTGGCACAGGCGACGTCGTGCTCGTCGACGAACGTGGCCGGGTGGATACAACAGACTGCCGGTGACCAGAACTCACAGAGGAGCTGGGTAACGGCGGAGGAGGCTCGGGTCGCTTTTCCTTTTCCTTTTGCGCTGCGGCGAGCTTGGGTGGCACGACTCCACCCCTCTCCTTGGCCTTGCGCATGAGCGTGGCCAAGTCTGGGCTGCTGGAGGTGCCGTTGGACCGATAGATGGATCGTCGTTTGGTCTGCATATCAGGGTCTTCAGCGTCATAGAAGACTTCGTTAGAAGAGGAGGAAGAGGCTGGCTGGGCAGAGTAAGGGGCAGGGCTGGGTGAAGGGGTAGGCGGGACGATGATGGGCGTCGGTGGTGGGTGAACAGCGCGCGTGGTCCTCCCCGGAGGCGACTCGCGCTTGGAACTCGGGTTGGAGAAAGTGTCTGTGCCGAGGGTGTTGATGTCCGGGCTCTCCTTGATGACGACGGTACCGCCAGTGCGCAAAGCGTGCTCAAAATCGAGTTCTGTTCGCGAGAGCCGTCGGTTGACGGTTGTTACGTCCCTCGATGCCACGGGTTGGAGACCAGCCGTATATGATGGCACCGGGGTACGCGGTGTAGATGTCGCATTTTTAAAAAACGATGCCAGATTGACGACAGGTGGTGCAGAGCTCAGGGACAAGAGGTGGTCGTCGGCGTCGGCGTCGTCGTCGTCCGTCAAGCAGAGTTGCGCTTGGCTCGAATGTCTCGGTCGGGCTTAGAGTCGCAACCCTGCACCGCATATACGGTACTAATCATACAATGTCGTATTCTACAACCTGAATAAAATTATACGGCAGCATATCCTGCAACACAACAGCATGTGAACAAGTCATTCGGGAGAAGAGAGAAAAGACAATAATCTATGCTCAGCCAATATCTACATAACATCCTGCGCTCCAATCAAGAAAATATATGCACGCAGGCCCCCATAAACTGATGACAGCTGACCGTTGGCGACGTGTACGTGGTGTCGAACGTCATGTCAGGATTAGAAGCTAGGCTCGTTTCCTTTACGTGTTACGGGAGAACTCGGCAGGCCCGTCGACGTGCGCCGCTGTCTCTTCACCGCCACGGTAGTAGCCGGTGAAGTCCCGTTCAATCCCCGATTTGAAGGTGTACCACGAGCGCCAGAAATCCCACTGGGAATGGCGTTCGTGGTCGCAGAACGAGGTCTGCTTGATGCAGCGATCTTTGGCAGCCCAGCACCTCCGCCCTTGCGAGAGCTGCTACCACTGGGCGTGCCAGATGCCCGATTTCTACGAGCACGATGAAGACAGGAACGATCAGAGCGACTATAGCGTACCTCTTCTTGATGACATCTGTCTTGAGCGACAGTGGTCGGACGACGCCGTGTAGTTTCTTTTACGACCGATAAGGATTCGTTCGGATCAACGCGTCAGGTGTACTCACAAAGAAAAGGCCACAGGCATTGCCTATCAAACGTTGATCAATCAAACGTCGACCTAGGATAGATCGCGAGACTTACAAAGGGGTTGTCCTTCTGGATCACGTCTCCACAGGGGGGTGTTCGTCGTCTGACAATTTGTACAGGATGTGGGGGGTTGATCCCCATCGTCGCTGCTTCCCTTGGCAGTAGCACTGCTACTACCCTCGGTGGTCAATTCAGGGGTGCTCGTGGCCGATCTGGAGACAGCGACGGTGGTATTCGCCGTCGACTTTCTTCGTTGCAACCCCTGAGCGACACGATTTGTCGATGATATCTTGCGATTGTGTAAGCGAGTGTTGGCGTTGCCGCCGCCTTCGACAGACGGGGGAGATGACGCATTGGATGCGATGTACGGTTCAGGAGAGGCGGTCGAGGATGGGAGGCCATTGCCCCAATCGCTGGTCGGGCTGGCATGATAGCTTTGCAACACCATCTCTCCGTGTTCCACAGACAGAATCTGGGTTGGATCGACGTGGGTATACGGCCCTTGGCCCAGATTTACCCCGGCGTCTAACGATGGGAAAGGGAGTCCGAGGAGTTGACGATAATCGACGCCATCATCGGCAGCAAAGTTGGTAGCGCTCAAATGTTGGACGTAGCCCTCTGTCATTGCAGCGTTCGCGGCGGCAGCAGCGGCTTCGTCGACACCAGGAGGGGAGCCCAGTGAAGGCGTATAAGTAGGTCCACTCAGCGAGTGCGGCGCAGAATCATGGAAATGCAGATCGGACACTCTTGCGTTCTCGGCACTTTGCAGCATGTGTGGGAAATCATGATGTGATATTGCGCTTCCCGGCGAGGTGAAGTCGAAGGCGCCATCAAATGGTGGAAAGCTGAAATTGAACGTTGTAGATGGGAAAGAACCCGTGCCAACATACTGATCCGCCTCTCGGTGCTTCGTTGAGCGCGGATTACCTTCAACATTTGACGGATCAGCTCGCAGCATGCTCTCTGCATGTGGTGCGTCTGCACGCCGCTTCTGCCCCGCGAGGCTATCTGGTGAGAGGGGTTTACCGTTGACTTGGTGCCGACCACTGGGGCCGGTGAATATACCTTGGCGCTCCACGGTGTGATCAAAGCTTGTTTTGCGCACGTGTTTCGGAAATGCACGACGGTTTGATGACTGGTCGTCAAGGAGGGACTTGGAGTGCCCGTGGAGGCCAAAAGAAGGGAGTGAAGAAGGATGGAAAGCTGGGGTGTCGAGTGCGGACAAGGAGTGATCAAATTGATTAACGTGAGCGTTGTCATGAGTGGGACTTCCAAAGGGAGACGCCTCGTGGCCCATCTTGCCTTCATAAATGGCGGATAGTGCGGAGCGCATGGCACCTGAAGAAGATGTTGCAGAAGGACGCGAGGAAGATAGGGTGGAAGTACCCGGTATCCGTATGCCGGGCGATGATGCATGTTCCACCGAACGTCGCACCACCCGTTCTGGAGACGTGTCTGTGCGGGGATGCGTACTTGGTAAGGGATGCCGAGCGTCAAACTGGGTGTGCATGGTAGGCTGGCCAAGCTGGGTGACGGACGGGGGTGGGCGGGAGCGGGAGCGACTCTGGGGACGCCAGTCCATCGAGATACGGGATCTCGACCTGCTCATGGCGCGCCAGTCCATTGCTTCGCTGAAGCAGATTCGCATCACGAGAACAAAGGAGGTTTGATATGATTACGTACTCGTCATCCTCGGCGCCGTCCTGGTTGGTGCCGTCGAAACCGATGACCTGTATCTTGGTCTTGCCCTTTGCAAACGATCTGCCTCTCTCCTCGATGGCGGGGTCGAGTGGGGGTGCTTCGGTCTTGACATGTACACCCGGGAGAGTGTCCTCCTGCTCCTTTTTCTTCTTGAGCGCGAGGGCCATCAT
>JBBPUP010000266.1:0-29429 GCA_038094735.1 Exsudoporus floridanus
TGCTCGACCCTGTTCATCCTCCTATCTCCGACCGCCTTCCTCGCGTTCAACTACATTCTCTACGGCCGATTCGTTGTCAATTGTATCGAGCGACGACACTCACTGATCAGACCCGAGCGCACAGCAAGGTACTTTATCATCAGCGATATCACGACGTTCCTTGTTCAGGTACGCTCACTTTCATCGCCCGTCCAGGCACCTTATTTTCTTTGTGACCGCAGGGGATGGGAGGTTCCTTTATGACGTCCACAAACCCCAACACGATCAGAGTCGGAATGTACATCGTCATTGCGGGTCTCGCACTCCAAGCGGCCTCCTTTGGATCTTTCATCCTCCTCGTGTATCACGCCTATCGGAGCCTGAAGCAAGATGGGATGGAACCTTTTGAAGCACCGTGGGGCAAGATCTTGAGGATCCTGTTCTTCAGTTCAGGCTGTATCCTTGTAGGTCGTTTTCCGAGGACACGTTTTCATTTGGAAATTGATCCATACACAGGTACGGTGCGTCTATCGCACCATCGAAATCGGACAAGGATTCGGAAACGGCTATCTGATCGATCATGAAGGTAGGCATGGCGCCTACATCCTTGAACATTCCGTTACTGACATACCGTTTGCAGCATTCTTTTACGTATTCGATTCGCTCCCATTGTTCATCGGCATCACCTCGTACGCCATCTTCTGGCCCAGTCGATACATCCAGCCATCCATCGACGCCTCGTCAGACAAGAATGCCTCGGTTGCATCCGAACAGCCATACGATGCCTGAACGGATCACGCGCGGACTGTTTCTATGATGGACTTGAACACGACGCTCGAACGGACTGTCATACAATCTCTTGTTTCCTACATTCGTTGACTCGTGTATGGACTAGACGAAACTCTGTAGCCCTAGTGCTCTAGAACATTTATTTAAAAGACATTCTCGATCATTTACTAAAATGGCTGAACGACTTCTCCTGAGGGGTCAACACGCACAACTGGGCCACGTCCCACTTTTCCTTCTACGAGTGCAAGTAAAAGGCGCCGGCCAGCGGCACAAAGGCGAACAAGGACAGTGTCATGACCGTCACTCAAGGGAGGATCTCGCAATACCACGCACGAAGGCTGGATCTGGTATGTGGGAAGATGACGCAGCAGCGTGGCGATGAGCTCGGGCACCTTCTCGATGTAGGAATCGACCCCACCGAGGTCAGGTAGGCATGTCTGGGCAGGGAATATGTCTTGGATGGACTGCCTCCACTCCCGTAGGTGGTCGTACGACGCCACTCGGTCCCGTTGTTATCCCCCACAGTACGGCGTAGCTCGAGTTTCGAAAACAGAGGGTGAACATCGGGAGTTGGCCTGTGACCTTGAGTTTCTCAGCCGGTGGGACCACTTTGGCAGCGGGTTCGTTTGATCGAGTGGGATGGTGGAGGCAACACTATCACGCCTGTCGTGTCGTCGTCCGAGTCACTGGTTGCGATGCCACAGCAGCTTTGCACCTCAGTTCCGCCTTCCGATGGAACTGAGCTGAGACCCTGCATGCATCGGCTGAGCGCGTTGGAGACCTCTCTCTGAGCATTGTGTGGTCATCGACTAAATTTCGGATGTGTCAGATGAAATAACACGTGACCTGACGTTGTTGAACACGCCCTTCTAAAAGTCGCACGCTACGCGATGACCACCTTCCCCCACCAAGATGGCGATAGGCCTGACCGAACGAGAATCATAACGGGACTGTTGGATATGGTGAAGAAAAGGGCAAGGAGTTTGTCCCTGTTCCTGCGAAACCACTTTCCAGGTTCGTTTCCATTCGTTTTCCTGTCATTCGAGTTCACGGTCAGCATCATACTTGTGTAGGGATTAATCCTCGAGTCGACGTTGCGAGGATAGGAGCTATTCTCCATGTGGATGAATACCTCATCCGTGAATCTCTTGTGGAGGCATCCGTCAATGGTTGTGGGTATGCTCAGAGTCTAGACCTGGCTCTCGAAGTCAAGGACAAGGGTGAGGAGAAATCAACAGACTACCAAATGACGGATAATACAAGTGGTGACACTATTTCTTCCCAGCAGAACTTTACTTGTTCTCCCTTCCTTCGGATGGTTCGACCAACCAGCCCATGTCTGCCAAGAATGCAGCCCTTTTCCAATACTCCAAGGCGCCATCTCATGGAACCTGGAGCTGGATGTTTGACGACACCGCTGTGGCAAGACATTGGGTCCAATGTTTCCTGCCCACAACAGACTGTTTGATAGACTGAGAGTTATCACGCACGACTCGGAATGCCCAGAGGATGCCACAGGATCGGCAAACCACGACGACGTGCCTCCACATCGCAGTTCTCCATCCTTTGTCAAGGCTGAGCCACCACTCCCTGAACCTACCCCTCCGATACCTGCATCCCTGGTACTGTTTCACGTCACCCCTGCTGGCTCAATTCTTGATGGAGTACAATCCCAAACTCCATCCTTGGCATCACCCTCTCCGACGAAATTTCTCCCTACGAGTTTGCTTCCTGGCGTGTCCGTTGTGTCCTCGTCTGCACTTCTCCCAGACCGGACCCCATCGCGAAAATGCTCTACAAGAGCCTACCGTCGCCCCTTGGCAAACGGCTCACTGTGAGGGACGATGTGGTGATGACAAGACACGTGACCGAGGCGGGTCCACTGTGTGATGGACAGGGAGTGGGGCCGGTCGATGGTCTGATGTAACGTCGTGTTCGTCATGTTTGGTTTGTTTGCGTGTCCATGCTCATTGCCGTTTGTTGTATGTGCCGTGCGGACATAGATCGCATCCTGGGGCGCTTCGCGCGAGAATGTCGGCAGTAAGGTCACCTCGCCCTATCATCCTGTTGTTTGTCCCCAGCCCTACCACTAGCACCACCACCACCATTGCCAGACTTGGACATGTCCTTGTTGGATGGGTTGTGGATGAGCGGGCTGAGATCGACAGAGGAGAAGAGAAAGGTCAGGCAGGGGAGAAGCAGCGCTTGCTGAGGATGTTGGTCGGAGACGAAGCAGAGACGGACATAGTGGCGGTGGACGGTCATGATAACAAAGTCCAGGGTGGAGTCGCACTAGCTGACGATGTGAGTAGGCTGCGATTTGGACGGACAAAGGGCACCAAAGTTGCTGGATACTAAGGAGAGAGTGGGACATATCGCAGGACGATATACATTCATATTGTCATAGTGCATTTCTATCGACTGTAATGAGAGGTTTCTGACCCGATAGTTGTACTACGTGCAACATGTGAATCCAGTGAGTTGCTTAACATTGTCCCGCATTGTACCACATTGCAATACCTCGAGGGAATGAATAATAAATGATTTATGAAACAGGATGAGCGCCATCGAAGTATAGAAAGTGTAAATCATACACTACAGTGCTTGGAACGTGTTTCGGCTTGTAGATGCCTGATGTTCATCGTTGCGGGAGCTCATAAGCTCTACTCTGGAACGTTATCGTTCACAGGGATCTCGGGGTTGGAGTATTTCTATCTGATGTGGTCCAGATAGTGAGCGAACCCGAAAATGTGTCGTGAATACGAAACAAGTTATCCTTTGCGCGATTTGAAAGAAAAAAGGCTGAGAGTCTACGAGAACATACAGTATGTCTCGGATTGGTCCAATGGTGGATGGCGCACTCGTCCTGAACCGGGCCCCTGCAGCCGGGACTCGCAAATCGCAAGATAAGGCTGCGCATGGCAATGAGAACAAGTTTCGTCGATGTCGACCGGTTGCCTGGTCATCGCCTTGCTGGGCCAGGCAGCAAGGATCCGAGTAAGAATAAGCGCCAAGGACACGAGGCAGAGAGACTATTTTGAGAACAAGGAAACCTGTTTACGGAACGTTGCGCAGCACGAATACCTCGCTCTTTCACTCTTCCAACCCCACGACTGTGTACCAATGGCGAGGATGTCGACAACGAATACCGGTGCGTAGGGGCTCCGAAGAGCGATTGAGCAGTGCTGACTATTCAGTAAGAGCAAGCGAGGATACTTGACACTGGCGACAATCGCGCGGTGTGGACAGTCGCTTTCCACCCTGACAGAAAGCATCTCTTGGGCGGAACTAGCAAAGGGATTTTCAGATGGCGACTTGCAGATGGTCGAGAGGTGGCAAGACAAATGGGCATGGACATGCTCGCCATTGCTGTGTCAAGAGATGGCAAGTGGGCTGTGTGCGGGACTATGAACGGGGCGAGCATATGGGACGGAGAGATCCACGAACGGATTCTCAACATGGAGGAAGGTGGAACGGTGTATGCAGTCGACGTTTCCCCTGATTTGACTGGATTCACTATTGGGACTTTTGCAGCTGTGAGCATTTGGAGTATTGCGAGCAGGGTGCGACTCGTCGGCCCTCTTGAACACGACGATTGGGTCACTGGCATCCGATTCTCCCCAAGTGGCGATCGCATCGCCACTGCCTGCTGGGGGATGCCCATCCACATCTTTGACAGCCACACAGGTGACCTCCTCCTCACCATTAACACAGCCACACCTGTTGGGATCACTCCACTTGCATGGTCACATGATGGCCAGCAAATCTTTTCCACATCCCATGACAACAAAGTCAGGTCATTCGACACATCCACTGGGTCCCAGCTTGTGGAATCGCGACGTCTCCGTGATGGTGAGGATGACCTCCGCTCTGTCGCTCTGGCCGCCAACGGCAGATTCATCGCCGCCAACACAGAGCAATCAATCTCGTTTCTAGACACGTCCACTCTCAAACAGATTGGCTCTGTAATTGAGGTCAGTGAAGGGATACAGTCAATCACTGTCTCCTCAGATGGTTATCTTGCAATTGGACAATATGATGGGAAAATTGGAATTCATGATCTTGGCAAAATTCTCCCAGACTTGTATGGCCCCTTCCATGTAAGTTGTGTTAATCTGGCATGTTGTCACCCCCATCTCACCAATGCTGGCGAATTACGTAGGTACCCGGTAGCGAAGAAGTACGAGAAGATAAGCAACCTTCACCATCGAGCGGCCATGAAGACAACATACCAGACACTAATCCAGTAGGGGTCCATCATTTCTTTGTCACAGGAGTCGTGTTGACTGCACTTTGTATGTACAACAGGATGATCCTAGTCGAGTCGAGTGCGTAGGACACAGCGAAGACGGCGATGATGATCTCCTCGAGGTATCAATTCATTCATTCCCCCTTCGAAGTGAGTTCTCACAGTGACATAGCACGAGGCACCGTCGAGCGCCCCTGCAGTGCAATCATTCAACTATGCCGAGGTTGGTCATCGCTTTGTTCTCCTCTTGCTCCCGTGTTGACATTACTGGAGTCTCTGTCCCTGGCTTCCTCTGAGCATCACCAGGAGGATGAGATGCCACCGGTTGGTTCGTCGCCTGCAATATCACCACCGACGAATGCCCCTCCAGTAGCATCCACCCCAGAGGTGCATGCAGATGAAAACGTCGACACTGCCGAATCACCCCAGCGGCGTTCAATATTCAAAAGGTGGTTCCGGAGAACAGGCAACAATGGCCCGGCTTCGCATGCGCCTGATCGACCATCAGGCAGATCGCGTGAGCCTGCAGGTCGTCGATCTCCTTCTCATTCCCCGGCCAGAGTGGCTGATAGGCACGAGGGACCTTCGTGGATGGCCGAATCCCGACCTAAGACAGTGAGGGTCTTTCCTTGAGAGACGATCAGATACTCATTATTCCAGTTCGTGGCCGCAAGATCTGGGAAGAAACGAAAGGTTCGTCGTTCCTCATGTATGATACAGGGTCTCACAACACGCCACAGAATAAAACATCTCACAATGCTACTGCTCCCGAGGATCCGACTGAAGATGTCTCTCACACTGGACAAGGCTCCACAGATCCAAACCAAGCCGGCGCAGTGCGTAGTTATTTGTGGAGGTTATCACGGCAGCTCACGTCCTATTAGGCGCAACAAGCGACCAATCGATCGCAAACGTCGGCCAGGAGGGTCCATCTAACAGTATGCACTGCTTTCATTTAACCTACAATATTACACTCACGGCGGCCCAGCATCAGCAAGGATCAGCCGATGCCAACCTTTCCTGCAGACTCCCCGCATGGTTATTTTGTATTCGCTCAGGTGTACAAGATGGAACTCATTGACTCAGGTGATGGTAGGATGTAGCGTAAATGGATACTAAGCACAATTGCGAGTATGTGTACATCCACCATACAGTTATTTGACTTCACTCCTCGCCTCATACGAGTGCCAACAACCCTGTCCGTTCACTGAGCTCGCTGGGATATCGGTCACGTTCTGTATGGGGATCAAAGGACAGGGTCCTATAGCTGCTCACAAACCTGAGAACGAGGGTGACATTTGGGGCTTATTGTAAATTTGCTAAATGTAATTGTCTTTCTGCGCTCGTCGAATTTTCAGATCCAAGCGGTTGTCATTCATCATGGCCACTACTCTACTAACCTCGATACTAGTTCGAACCAGCAATTAGGATATGCCACATGACCACAGTCAACACTGTGACAACTCGGCCGGGATGCCGCACCTCTCTACCTCGATGATGGTCCGTGTGCATCTGTGATGACTTGGGCCAGGAGTTGAAAACATACGATGCTTGAGGGTCCATCATACGTATGGTCTCTGTGCACATAAATCAATCCACGTTGGCGTGACAAACCCACCAGATATAATCAATCCTGTAAAATTCCAGGCACCTTGATGAAAAGGGCGCAGGTGATGAACGCAGGTAGGTCAAGGGAGACGATGGCGGTGGTGAGGGTCGGATCGACGGGGTCGTGCCATTCGGACTGAGCAGCGAGGTAGAACTCGGATATTTCGAATCGTCACAGTGGTGAGTTCCCGAAGCGTCGATACCCAGACACTCTGAAGACACACCACGTTCTTCGTTCTCGTCCGTGTTCGCCCTCTGGAACGAATAAAAGTGATCATGGGGAACCATGGCATGCCAGAGGACCCACCGCAGGATGACAGAGTCGTCGGGCAGAGAAAGTACCTCGTGTTCACAGCAAGGACAAGTTCGCGCCGACGGCGAGACACTCCAGTCTCTCCCTCGTGTCGCCTCGATCGGGAAGCGTGGCACGCAAGTGTATCTCAGAGCATCGCAGTGTTCCAAACGAGACCCTCATTCAAGATGACGTGCTGGGGGCGAGTTTCTAGACTGATGCTCGGCAACGAATGGTTCGTGGAATGCGTAGGTGGTTGAATATGTCAGGCCGCCCGCACTTGCTATGCTTGCAATATCTGCACGCTTTGGTTCGCCTTCTGATCATGTCGCTATGGAAGACGGGTGTGAAGAGTTCAGTGATGCAGATGGTGTCGCGTTGGTGTATTCGACCTATCGGCATCTCTGTTCTCAGGAAGAAATCACTTCAGAGGTCGGACACTCGAACGTAGTGATGGGGTCCATAGTGAACAAAAATATCGCAGCAGGGGAAATGCAACAGCCTAACCCAGATGTGGATAAGAAAGAGAATATGGGATGATGTAAATGGACGACGAAAGGAGACGCACCAGACCAATGTAGTCACAACATGGTACTGGGGCGTCTTGAAGCCCGTCGAAAAAGGTGGCACATGGCGACGACACACTCGCCATGAAAAACACCTCTCTGAGTACTTGCTCACTCTCACTGACAGACTACTCTAATAGCCGGTAACATTGCAACATCAGTGAAGGAACCACTGCAACAAACGAAACCCACATTACTCAACAACTCTGGTCCCTTGACCCTAATGACATTCACCAATGCCTTCGCAAGTAACCCACGCCCGATGCAGCTTCGGTCCCGCCATTTGCATCAATCCAAGTGCAGATAGAGTAGTGGAAAGACAGGGTATTCAAAAGTCCCTCTCGACTTGCAAGAACAGCCTGAGCAAATTCGTAATAGTTTTGCATGATTTCTTGATAGCTGACATCGTCTGGGATGAGGGGCGAAGATTCTAGAGGTTTACGACTATGGAGGGTCAGGCATGAAGGACCTGCACGCTCGAGGGGGATGTAAACAAGGGTGGTCGAGTGATGGGACGGGTCGTTTTGGCGGAGGCGGTGTATTCGTCATCAGAGTAGAATCAGCCCAAGAATAGGCCGGCAGCGAGGACAAAAAGATGTGAATGGCATGGTAGAAGGCATAAATTGTGGCCGTGGTCACATCCACAAACGATGACTGGACAGTAGCCATCCAGAGTTCATCATATACTGCAACGCACGAATGTCAGATCACGTGATGTCAGGGACTTTTGTGAATCCTTCTCGTTCCGACGAGGCTGGACGTTCTCAATGCTGAACATTGAACATTTCGGCACGTGCTGAGCAGAGATTGGAGGTAATGCACAGTGGTACAAGTTGAGATTCTGTCAACACGGACGAATGTGCGTTCAGGAAGCGTGCGATGGGGCCGGAGGAGCTACCCAACGAGCAATGTGAACGGTTGTGTGCAGTATAAAGGCGGCGGTGCCTCTGTCATTGGGGTGTGAGGGGTCGAATCGATAACTATTGGATGTCGCTGCCCTCGGTTGTCATTAGCGCATCCGGTAGAACGAGAGTCCTTTCAGAAAGTTGTTCGTCTTTACAGAGATAAGGGCTGCTGCCCCCGTGGATGCCGACAGATACACGCGGGCATATCCCTATGTAGCTTTTGTAATGGATGCATAATTGGAATCACCGTCGAGTCAAAGTTTGGCGCATACCAGTGAACGGATCTGATGGAGGGAGCAAGTAACCGGAAAGCGGACTTACTGCCGGCATTCTCGCCAGGCAGACCCATCAACCCATGGCTATTTTATGATCTAATTGACCGGCATGGCGCAGCGCAGCATCTAGAAACCTGGGTCGATCCGTAGCACCAATGACGATTACGGGACTGTTGTCCGTCTTTTCACAAGACATGTCTGTAAAGTGTTTAGCCATACATATCTGAGAACGTTGAGTGTGGAGGGACACCGAGCGTTGGACCGTCCCAGCATATCGATGAGTGAGCCATGGTCCATAACTCCATTTCTCCCTGTGCCCTGTCATTTTGAGGTGATCGCATCAATTTCGTCAACGGCCTGGTGCAACGCACTGCAATAGTCCAACGTATTAGTTAGGGTCTTTATCGATTGCAACCAAGGGCTTCTGTCCCGACAACTCTGCTACGCCAGCGAATTGCTTGTTGTTGTTCCACGCCACATCACGTTGCGACACCTGAAAGGAATGAACGGACAACCCACAAAGCAACATCAGCACCATCGAAGCATACGAAACGTGATCGTACACCGAGAAACTTGGAAACGTTTTTGATCTATAGATGCTTTTGATCTTCACGGGAGCTCGTAGGTTTTACTCCGGCACATCATTCACAGTGGTTCCAAGGTTGGAGTATGTCTTTCTGTGGTGATCCAGATGGCGATAAAACCCCCCACACACCTGTTGTGAATAAGAAATAGAACAATACTTTCCGTAATTCAAAAAAAAAAAATCGACAGTTTGCGACAGTGCTACATTTGTGCACGGTAGGTTGAGAGTTGATCTTCATCGTGAACTGAGTCCGTGTAACTGAGAGTCGACGAACACTCGCAAGTCGCATGGTGATACTATGCATGGAAATAAGGACAAGTGTCACTGATCGGTGGACTACTTGCCTGGGCATTATAACGAGGTCACATGGCTGGGATCCAAGTGAGAATGAGCGCCAAAGACACGAGACAGACAGACCGTATCGAGAACAAGTATGGAATGACTTTGCACACCACGAATACCTTGTTCTTTGACTCTTCCAACCCCACGAATGTCGACGACGAATACTGGTGTGCAGCAGCTCCAAAGAGTGGTTGAGCAATGCTAACCATTCAGTAAGACCAAGCGAGGGCCCTTGACACTGGTGACACTGTTCCGGGGTGGACGCTCACTTTCCACCCCGACGTAAAGCATTTATCGGGCGGGACTCTCAACGGGATTCGGCAATGGCGGCTTGCAGACGGTCGAGAGGTGGGAAGGCATGTGTGCCATTGCAGTATCAAGGGATGGCAAGTGGAGTGTGCGCGGGACTACAAACAGGGCAAGTGTATGGGACGGAGAGTTGCACAAATGGATGCTCGACATGGAGGACGGAAAGGCAGTATATGTGGTCGACGTCTCCCCTGATTCGACCGAATTTGCAACTAGGAGTTTCAACATAGTCATCTGGGGCATCAGAAGCAGGTACAACCAGCAGTGCAAAATACAAAGAATACCATGGAGTTGCTGATAAACCGTAATATGATCAGGAACCTTTGACCATACACGAGGCACGCAGTATGATTTAATAAAATGTGAACCTGTGACATGGCCTTGATGCTTGCCATTACTCGCACGCTCTCCGTAAACACCCTCCTTCACGCCAGCTAGGATCTCAGTATCCCATACCAACTGACTTTTTCGGTGGCGCGGCCTCGATAATGGTTCTTGTTTGAGCGAGACCCAGGCGCCAAAGCACTCCATTTACATCCATCCCGATTGCACCACGCGCAACAGCGCCAGACAGAAAGTCGTTGCCACACAAACAGCCTTGGAACGTGGTTGCAAAAGTTTGCAATCAAAGAGACCACCCAGTATGTCGACAGTTGGCCCGTCAAGCGCACCGTGACTTGCTACACCTCAGGATCGCACAAAAGCAAGACGGGTCACAGCCACGACGCAAACGGCTACTAAGGACCCTCACGAG
This sequence comes from Exsudoporus floridanus, assembly GCA_038094735.1. Lineage (NCBI taxonomy): Eukaryota > Fungi > Basidiomycota > Agaricomycetes > Boletales > Boletaceae > Exsudoporus > Exsudoporus floridanus. The sequence goes on from JBBPUP010000266.1 coordinate 10,655, forward strand.
TCACGGCGCAGTCTCCTGTGTCAGTGGAATTCATTTGACTGACCTCGTGTGGAGTGGCTTTTCGGGGACATAGTCTTGGCCCGGAGCCTCCTCCGAGTCATGGTATCATTCGAGGGACCATAATTTCGAGCCCGGCATACAGGAACCGTTGATAACCTCCTGAATGTGGGCGAAACTGCAGATTCTGATGTGTGTGGACTCGCAGGGCTACTTTTTTTACCTTGCCGTGAGGCCGTGCCTCCGCAGCCGATGGGAGGATCGCAGCAAAGACTCAACGTGCCGTCGGGTTATGGGTGGCAGATAAAATGCAATCGAAGTCCAGAGGAAAGCCATCATCCTTTTCTCGTCTACCAATCGTTCTACACGTTGCATCCTCCATGGCGTGCCTTCGGCTTGCTTCCTTGACTCACTTTTTGTTCCTCATAAGTACCGTGGCCGGCCAGGGTGCGCATTCATATCATTTCCGCTCTTCGACTCGGCATATCCTGACACGTCTCTAGCCACCAGCACTGTGTCCAGTTACCCCACTCCAACGGAAAGTCCTACTCTCATCCAGCAAGCCTTCAGTGCGTGCTATCTCGTATGACCTTGCGGGCTGTTTCACTGATATAGATACACAGCATATGACCCAAGCAAGGTTGCCGCCGGAATTTTCGCGGGGCTCTATGGGATCACCACGTTTATCATCTTCTTCCACTTGTTTTCCCATCGCACTTGGTGGGGGCTATGTCTGCCCATCGGAGCCGCCTGTACGGTCTCGTCACTTTGTCTCGGCGTTGTCACTGACCTAACACATGATTCAGTCATGACGGCCGGATTTATTCTCCGCATTGAGATGACGATATATCCAAACTCGTTCCCTCTTTATCTCTGCTCGACCCTGTTCATCCTCCTATCTCCGACCGCCTTCCTCGCGTTCAACTACATTCTCTACGGTCGATTCGTTGTCAATTGTATCGAGCGACGACACTCATTGATCAGACCCGAGCGCACGGCAAGGTACTTCATCATCAGCGATGTCACAACATTCCTTGTTCAGGTACGCTCACTTTCATCGCCCGTCCAGTCACTTCATTTTTTTCTGTTGTGACCGCAGGGCATGGGAGGTTCCTTTATGACGTCCACAAACCTCAACACGATCAGAGTCGGGATGTACATCGTCATCGCGGGTCTCGCACTCCAAGCGGCCTCCTTTGGCTGTTTCATCCTCCTCGTGCATCACGCCTATCGGAGCCTGAAGCGCGACGGGATGGAGCCATTCGAAGCACCGTGGGGCAAGATCCTGAGGATCCTGTTCTTCAGTTCAGGCTGTATCCTTGTACGTTCGCTTTCCGAGGACACGTGTCGTTCGCGACCTGACGTGCGACAGGTACGGTGCGTCTATCGCACCATCGAAATCGGACAAGGATTTGGAAATGGCTATCTGATCGATCATGAAGGTAGTAGGCTTGGCGCCTACGTCCTGGAACTTCTGTTACTGACATAACCGTCTGCAGCATTCTTTTACGTGTTCGATTCGCTCCCATTGTTCATCGGCATCACCTCGTACGCCATCTTCTGGCCCAGTCGATACCTCGAGCCATACGACGCCTGAACGGATCACGCGCGAACTCTTTCCGTGGTGGACTTGAACGGACTCTGTGTCACACAATCTCTTGTTTCCTACATTCGTTGAACCGTGTATAGACTAGATGGAACTCTGTAACCTTAGTGCTCTAAAACCTTTATTTAAAAGACATTCTTGATTTCTCCCAGGAACACGCACAACGGGGCCACGTCCACGCTTCCTTCTCCGAGTGCAAGTAAAAGACACCAGCCAGCGGCACAAATGCGAACAAGGACAGTGTCATGTACGACCCAGCATGACTGTCACATCGAGATTACAGATACAAAAACTACCTTATTCAAAAAAAAAAAAAAAAAAAAAAAAAAAAAGAGAGAGCATGTACGATAGGTAGATCCAGACACAGACATCAAACAAGATCACGAAAGAAAAAGATTACATCGCCAACTGCACCTCCCGCGTCTGGAACCCCGCATACCCAGGATGTATACCAGGAATCCCACTCCCGCTTCCGTTCGCATTTGGTCGGCCGTCGGTCAGACTGTTCATCAGCGGCGCGTCCGGCCAAGAGAATCTATATAAAGAAAAAAGACACGGGATACGTGAGCGGCTCAAGTCCAAACACAAGGGAACAACACGCACCCGGGCATCATCATGTTACCCCACCACACCTCATTCAACGCATGCATCGTCGCCAGCGTCCCGGCATCCGCAAACACGTCCGCCATACTCACGTCCCCGCCCCTCTCGTCCGACTTGCCCGTTCCAGATCCGACTACACCCTCCGGTTGAGCCTGGGATTGCGACGGAGGTTGGGACTGGGACTGGGACTGGGACACCGTGCTCGCAACACGCTCCACCCCGCTCGACGCCACCCCCAACTTCATCTGCATCCCATCCCCATCCTTCCGCGGTTCCGACCCCGCCGGCCCCGGCATCCCCGCCTGCCCCTCCAAAGAAGAAGACGCACCACCCGGCCCCCCATACTCATGCCTCCGCGCAGACGCAGGCGCCAGCTGACTCGCCAACGGACGCGGCTGCAAACGCCCACCGAGCGTACTCCCACCCTTGCGATGCTTCGTAAGCAGACTCGCAAGGAATCGCGCGTACAGATGGGGCGTATGCCGCTCGTCGATCGCCACCTCTTGCAGCGTCGTAATCAGCCGTCCGATCAGGTCGAATATCTCGTCTTCCATCTCTCGCGTCAGAATAGGCACAAACTCGGGTCGGAGGAGCTAGTGTCAAGACGTTCACAACGGGAGGACTCGGCGTCGCAAGGGCGAAAACATACCTTGAGCAAAAACGCAGACGCAAACGAGGCAAAAATGAAATGACCATCTGGAGACGATCGCATGAGACCACTCGGCGCGAGCACGCTAATCATATGCTTGATCACCGCCGTCGCAGCTTCAAAACACTGTCGAGGAAAAAAAGAAAAAAGTTCAGTTCGAAGCCTCCAACGGATCAAGGTAACAAGCACCTTGTTGAGAAAGACATTGTCGCTCGCTTCAATGCCACGCTGGAAAGCATGCTGGAATCCAAACGAATACATGACCAGCCGCGAGTAGTTGACGAGGCTAAATAAACAATGTCAGCCATACACGACCCAAACGCCGTCAAAGGGCCGCTCACAATGGAAGCAATGTACAACGGAATCGACACCCAGAATCTAAACAAAAAAAAAAAATCGTCAACGCAGTCGAACGCGAATGAGCATCAACGCAGACCGTTGGGGTCAGACTCTGATTTAAAGCGCAGCTTCCATTCCTCGAAATAGGCCGTCAATTGCGCGTCATGCGTGAGCGTCACCGAGAGGAAATCCAACGACTGATATCACGGACGTCAACGCGGCACGAGGAAAAGAATAGAACCCGACTCACCTTGTTCAATCCCGTCGGCGAATTCGGATCAGAAAATATCTCTTCATGGAACCGACCCACGATCCGCAACAATTGAGAATAGGCACACAGATGAATATCATACTACCCCGTCCCATTCTCAATCAGACCGAAACGCACGACGGCGACCGACGCACCTTGTCCCGATTCGGAGACCGTCTATACCAATCCGCCGAATTCCGCGTAATATAATCCTCCTTGATCGTACTCGGTTTCCCAAACTGTGTCGCAGTCGACCGATCCAGGTTAAAACAGATCATCCACACCCGCGTGCGATTCAACATCTCGCGCTCCTGTCGCGCGGTCTGTGGCTGTGTCAGGAACACGTGATGGAGATTCAAATCGGTGGCTAGCCGGATGGCGAGCCCCGTGTATAACCAACTGCGATCCTCTTCCCATCGGCGCGCGGGGACGGCATAGAGACTCATGAGGACGTATGCCTGACAGAGCTCGACGGACTTCCATCCATCGATGAGCGCATTGGCAGCAGAGTGCTTTGCGAAATGCATCGCCACGGGATAGATCTCAGATTTCTCGCCATAATACCGGGACGAGACCGCGCAGACTATGTGTACGCATGTGAGACGTGCGTCTAAAAAGAAAGAGAGCCTATACGCACTGACGGTGAACAGGAACGGACAGCGTTGGAATATCGACGTCGCGTTATGCAACTTTGAGTCCAACAACCCAATAAAAGGCTAGATACACGTTCAGTCATGGGCCAACTCTCACACAAACGTCACGTACATTAATCTGGTTCCAAAAACTGCCCCGCACCATCAACCTTGTGTCCCAGAACAAAAAAGCAAAAAGCAACATACATGTCAAAGAGCTTGTCCACGTCCGCCGACGTCACCAATCCATGCAACAAGATATCCGGGGGACTGTTCTTCTCGATCAAGTGCTTTCGAATATTGAGATCGTTCGCCGGGCCTATTCCAAATCTCCATCCACCGCCCACGACGACGAAAAGATAAACACACCTGGCCTGAAATACTCCTTGTTCGCAACACCCTTGACACCCATCAACAACAAATCCAACGACAACAACCTCGACAACGTACCACGTTATTATCGTCCTCCTCGGGCTTGACAGCAACGCCACTCGAACCCGTCCCACTCCCTGGCTGGATCCTGCCCCTGCCCCTGCCCTTTTCCTTCTCATTCTCTTTATCCAAAGACAGATTCGCGAGCAACCCAATCGGGACAGCCACATCCGGCAGCGCACTCCGCACCTTTTCGGCCTCCTCTTCCTCCGTCGTCCCTTCCTCGGCATCCTCCGCCACATCGTCAGAGTCGTCCATGGCATGGGAGCCGGAGGAAGGGACGCCGGGGACGTCGCCGGACCGATACATCTCGCGCATGATCTCCACCCTCGCCGCAGTCGCCTGCCCAGGCTGTTGTGTGCTATTCTGAAGCCGGTCCATCCAATCGACCACCCGAACATTGTCCTTGTCCGAAGGTGAGATCGCCATCTTGAATTGGTCAATGGAGAGTGGCGTCGCCATGTATGGATTGTGGAGCTGCATTGCCATTGTAGGGTGGGTCAAGGCGTGGAGCAGCAAGCGTCAACGCACCTGTTTCAAAAGAGATCCGATGATCTGATCCTTGTGTCGAATCTGCGCAAGCAGGTACTCCCGTTTGCTAACACGAGGGGGTGGAGGAGATGAGTACGTGGACGACAACGTTTCGGAAGAGGCAGCAGAAGACTCCGACTCGTCAGAGTCGCGTGATAAAGAACGCTTCATCGCAGAAAAAAAGAGAGAGGGAAGAGCGGGGTAAAAGTCGAACCGTCAACAGCAAAGACGACGGGAAGCGACGGCAGTCGGGCTTTATGTAGCTCGAGTGCAATGTAAATGCCAATGAAACCCTAACCGATAACAGCCTCTGCTGCGCGCAGTGCTTCTGCCAACAACGACAAAAGGATTAGGGAAAAGAGAGAGCCAAAAGGGCAACGACTCGAATGATCCTGTAGGCTGCCCTAAAAACCAGTCTCTGCCACATGCCCATCGCAGATTCAAACAGCACGAGCAAGGCAGCCGGTTAAGCCATCTCCTGGAGTATATCTCGCTCCGTGATCCGAAATTGGAAACAATGACGGCAATTGGCGGTGCTCGGGGACGGTGCCCGAATATCGGAAGGAGAAAAAAAGAGAATGAGACTTACTTGGGTGTTGTTCTTGGCTTCTTTGCCTCGACAATGCAGGGATGACCCGAGGTGGTACAACGCTTGCATGCGCTCGCACCCTCCGGAAAGTCGCACTTCATCTATCGTCATCGATAACCGGAGACAGACCAAAAGCCAAAACCACAGTTTGATGACAGCAAACACGACGCAACCCAGAGTGGGTGGTGAGGCCGAGAACGTCACAGTTCAGGGATCAAATTTGATCGCAGTTGATCCGTTTAGGGAAGTCCAGATCAGGGGATGACGGGGTTCAAGGGAATGATGGGCACATCAAACACGCGGTCGGGCACGCCGGAAGGACACAAGGATCCATTCAGAGTAAACGCCCGTGGGTTCCGAACAAGAAACATTGTCGTTTGAGTGTGAAAACACGTTTTCATCGAACAAAAGCAGAAGACGTGTCGTCGACACGAGGTTCCGGAGGTTCAACAGATCGAAATTGCAGTCCCAAGTAAATCCAAATTGGTCGGGCAAGCGAAACACGAGGATCCGGAGACATCGTACGCCGTAGAACGATAAAGACAAGGTTTGGTAAGCGAACTGGTAAACACGACAGCAGGAACGAACGAAGACGAACCTTGAGCCGTTTGCAATACGTGCATGCACCGATCCTGAATGGCCGGACGTGGGAGCGCAGCAGTAGGACGACGGTCGAGAATCATCCCGAGCCGAGGACAAAATGGAGCGTTCCAGAGCGTGATTGGGACGTTCGAGATTCCAGGCGCGGGCAAGTACATCCGTGACGTTAGGAAGTACGGAACAACCATCACCGGAGTCGGGGACACCGCCAATCAGCATCGAGACGCAGCGACATCGTACCGGCGGACGTGGGGCAGTTCAAGTGGTGGCGTGGCAGTTCGGACACAAATAGCCGGCGGGGCCCCAAAAAGCCGAAACGGCCCGGGTTACAAAGCATAACCGGATAACCGGTCAAAGGAAAGTACGTGAGCACGAGAAGCAAGGAATGCACGTCTCACCGGAGAATAATCGTGCGAGGCAGTCGCACACGCACATATGTTTCATGACGATGGAACATGTTGCCGTCATAGTTGGAATGATGCGAGCGAAGAATGAAGATGGAAAAGTGTGTGTTCCATCAGTTGGAGCGAAGAATGAGAATGAAAGAGAGAAAAACCAGCAGCTCGTCAGTATCATCACGATGGAGTAAAAGAAAGGCGCACTTTCGCCCACCAGGTAATCCAGGAGTCTGAACTACCCCTCCAACCCCTCCCTCGCCCGTCCCCACACCCCCGCTCCCACTAGCCCTACTCCCGACCCAATCAGGCCCCCACTCAATCACCTCGTCATCCTCACTCTCATCATCGCTATCACCCCCGATACCTGCATACGGCGCCTGACGCGATCGCTTCGGCGCACGAGGTCGCTTCGTCGAAGTGCGCATATGCGGCGCACGCGCTGCCCGCGCCTGTCCCTGGAGTTCAGCCACCGGACGTGGCTGCGCCTGAACCTCTGCGCGGCCCGGAGGGTTCGCAAATCCAGGCGCGGACGTCGCATGTAACGCAGACAGAGCCTCGTATTGGTATCGTCCCTGCGAGGGGGCGCGCATGGGTGCAAGCGGTTGCGTGGGTGGTTGCGCAGACCCATAGTGGGACTGAACCGAATAACCCGTCTGGACTGGGTAGCTCGAACCTGAACCGACATTCGAACCTGGAAGCACGCCTGGCGGTCCTCGTGCCTGCGGGGGCGATCCAGTTATCGTCGACAAGGAAGTCGAATGTGCGTGACTGGTGCCTCGCCCCAACACGCGCTCGCGCTCATCTGTCCCTTCTCCCTGTCCCAGTGGCCGTTCCTGCCCCCTTTCTTGTCCAGCCCTTGATTCTCCCTCGACCGCGTATTGAGTTCCATAGCCACTCCCTGCCAACCGCGATGTCTCTGATAACATCTCTGACACCCGCGAGGACTCCGACCCCATCATTCCCGAAGATACGCCACTCGCCCGCCCACTTCCGCTGCTCTCCTCAAGCGACGAGGTCGTATTTGTTCCCCGGTGGCTTCCATACGAGCCCGCCGGCGATCCTGCGCTGTGTCCACCGGTGCCTGTATGCACCAAATGGCTCGCGTTAGCCCCTGCCGAAATAGGATCGGAGGTGTGAAAAGGTTGATGATACGAGCCATATTCTGAGGTAGAAGATGGGAGTTGAAATAGAGATGGAGAGTTTGAAGGGGTTGAGAAAAACGAAAGCGTGGAAGACGAAGTGTCGAGCGTAGGAGTTGACGAAGACGAAGACGACGGTGAGTCACGTGCAGGTTGAGACCCAGATGGTGACAACGGAGTGTGTCGAACCATCGAACATCAAGGTCACGTATAAATCAAAGAAGGATGCAAAAGAAAAGAAAAATGCGTCAGAATGAAGGAAGAGCAAAGAAAGAAACAGAAAAGACGCAGGAAGAAGACGGCTTTAAACCGTTGGAGGGCAGAGCCCAAAACCCAACTAAAATCGATGTAACCACAGGCCACCACGTTTGAAGCTAGAAGCCCAGAAGTGGTGACAGCAGATGGCACACCGCTGAAAAGTCACTTCCCCATCATGCCGGCAGTCTGATATCTAGGCACGGCCATAGATACCTCCGCTATCCTCGAGCCCTATTACTGGTGCACTATGAGCATCCCGGATCGCTCGTATCCGAGTTATCCGGAGGATAGTCCTACAGACAGTACAATCACATGGATTGCACTTTCTGCGGCGCCGAGATGCCCGATATGGAGCGATGGCTGGACCAGCGCGCAGACCTTTCAGGGGAAGGATGGGAGGAATACCAACCTCCTGGATAGGAGGCATGAAATTATGCCAAAACTGGACCAGAACATGATGGGAGTGACAAAGATAGAAAAACACGATGCTCAATTGCCCGAGGTAAACGGCCAGGTCACCCAGGGGCGTCCAATGAGCATAAGTCACGAGAACCAAGTTTAATATCCCCAAACGCGTCAAGAAGTAACGCGAATGTGGAAGGGGGGAGATTTGGGAGTGAGAAATGGTGACTCACCGGCATCACTCGCGGGAGTATTGGAGTGTGTTGGAGGTGTGAATCTGGAAAAAGAGGAGTGGGGAGATGAAAATGCGTGCGAGTGTGGTTGTGGATAGGCCCCGGGGGGCGGGGGATAGATATCATGCTGGTCAAAATGGAAAATGGTGAGTGTCTGAGCAAGAAGAATACAGAGCGAGAGAGAAAGGAAACTCTCAACAGGATAAGCCATATAGGGTCACAATCTCTCGCCGACGGGACCCAATTCGATGGGGAAGATACGACGGAGAACGAAAAGATTGGACGTACAAGGGATGATAGGCTGTGACTGGCTTGAACGCTATAATACATTCGTGGAGGTTGATCGACATGTTCCACGGTGATCGCTACATCTGCCTCCGATGCTATTGAGGATGGGTAATACTGTTCCGTAGTCCGAGGGAAGGGGTCATTTTGAGGGGTTACAAAGCCGGGTGTTGAAGTATAAGAGGGATCGACCCTTGGTTGAGTATGATATTCTACAGACGAGGTGTTTGGTTGATCTTGAGATGTGGAAAATGATGTGGTGGGATGTTCCCGAGACTGACTCTGGGTGCGGTGAGATTGCGAATGTGGTTGTGGTGGTGGAGAATAGGAATAAGATGGAGCCAGCGAGAGTAGCTCTTGCAACCGTTGGTTCGCAAGCTCCTGTTGGGGAGGATGGTGCTCTCGAGTCTAAAAGACACATTAGAAGGGGTAAACGAAGGCTGCATGCGTCGGTTCCCACCTGGGTTTTACTTTGGTCGTGTTGCCCTGTCTGTGCGGGGGGATCCTGACGTGGTAAGGTTGGGTCATTAGGGCGCGGGCCCGGTTGTCGGCGCGGAATAGGTGCAATCTGGCGGTCCTGGGTACCTTGGTGCTGTAGCTTGGGGGATGGGTGAGCACGGAACCGACTACTCCCGCTGGGGACACTCACGCGATGAAAGCCAAAGCCAGTTGTATTTTGGAGAAATTGCAAGGCACCGTCGCTGGTTGGGGCAGACCCCGTGGGAGCGACGTGGAAGGCAGCGTCGCGAGAGGTGGCGAGCGAGTTGTCTACGGCAGCAAAGGAGGGGTCAAAGGGGGCATCCCATCTGCTGATGTGGTGATAGTCGGGGACAGTGCTTGCCTGCGTCGGGTCGTAAAAGGATAATCCAGAGACAATCATCGATGGGGCAGAGGAGACGGGTTGATTGGTGCTTGGAGGGTAGGGCGAGGGCGCTGGGGCTTGGTCGCTCGAGGAGGGTTGAGGATGGTGCGGTATGAAATGGGAGTAGGGAGCACGGGAGGTCGAGGACGCGGCCGTCGTCGGCGCTGCAAGGGAAGGGGTGGGCAATCGCACGGCATCTGACAGGAGAAGAGTGATCGAAATACGGAGGGCTTACCACCGGTACGATTCAGATTGGCATAAAACGTCGCGTTTTGGTCGGGGGTCCGGCGGTTGTCCATTGCGGATAAGGCTGATTAGCACGAACGAGTATATATGCTGCAGGCAGGCGAGGCACGGCCAGTGGGGATTCTCGATGGGCCTCGTCGCCGGGCTGCGAATCGCGGACCGTGAATGGCAAGAGAAGGACTAGCAGGAGGACATGAGCCACGACAAGAACGCACCCTCGAGAATCTTGCAGTGTCGCCGGCCAATAAGTACTTTGGTTCATGTCCATCCCTCGCGTGATGCACGCCGTGTTTCCTATTCGCTGACACTGCCACGTTCACCCGCTACCGCCCGCGGCCCTTCGGTTGTCCTCCATAGCCGGCACTGTCTCCCCTCACTGACATCATACCTGACCTCCTCCAGCAGTAACCTGTGCAGCTTTTTCAAAGGCGTTGCCCGTCGATCGACTGTACATCGATGCACGGCATGCATGCCACTCACTGACCATCGATGAACACCGTGGGAATTTCTTGCCGTGGCACAGAGCACCGCATATCCGTCTATCTGCCCCTCCGTGACTCGTCTCCCGATTACCGTTCGTCATCAATAAGCCAGACTGGCTTCTTGTACGCAAAACTTGTAACCACACTCATCCGCCGACCTCGGACGTAGCACATATTTACCTGCGAAGCCATCCTAGCTGCCATTCCGTCTGAATGGGTCCATCAGCCAGGTGTCACCCAAGTTAACGTTACGTCGACCCGGGGGCTATCTTGTCCCTTCGATCCCTACTTGTCCTAGCTTCGGCCTAAGACGGATCACCAAAGTGCTGTAAAGATGAATCCATTGCCATCCATCTCCATGTGCATCCTCAATGCTATTTCATAAGCATCGCGACTGGCGGAGCCTGAATTCACCCACAAAAGCCGACGTGTTCCCGTTTCAAAATTTTAATTTCAGGTTCCAGGCGCGAGGTTTCCGCTCAATGGAGACAATGCCGCTTTTCAGGCTCCGACGCCGCCCCACGCAAACACCCCGTTTGCCTCTCCGCTTCTCTAGCACCGGGGTGGGCCGAGAGCCAGTGCAAAGCAGGTGGGCGGACCAACTCCAGCAAGCAGGAGACGCACGACGGTAGGAACCAAAGGTGGGTGGGCGAGACGATCTGAGCGATCTATGGGACGACTCCGGTAACAGAGTGTGCGTTTCCAAGCGCGACGTCGGAACCTGAAAAGCGGCACCCGCGCCGATCGTCCTTCTGGGTGGGGCAGCCAAGGACCACCAACGTAATCATTCACTCGTTCTGGTAACCCCGAGCCTCTCAAGATTCGCCCACGATAACACAGACGCTTGCTCACTACCATACACCAATCGACGGTCCAACCTCGCTGGTAGGTCCAACTTGTCGTCAGCGATAGTAGCCATGTGCGAACACGCCCTCCTCTGTTATGGACCCGCGTTACTTAATCTCGATATTTGGTCTGTACCCAGCAATCCTGAGCCTTTCTTTGTAAGCTGCCAGTATTTACTATCGTCGTCCGCCGCCGTCTTTCTTTCTTCAATTCCGTGCCTTTCTCTCATAGGTATAGCATCCTCGCCTTGGTGTTTGTATTACTTGGGTGTTTTCTCCCATAGTATCCAACGTGCTTGCTAGGTTGTGCCACGGTTCCTTTTGGTCCGCCGACACCCTCCCCCAATGTCGGAAGTAAAGTAGGCTACGTAGCCGTTCGTGCGGAAAATGTAGCAAAACGGATATGCAACTCTAGTCTGGTAGCTGCATTGACACCTGGTCCTAGGACGAATAACAATCCACACCCCATGGCACTGAACGATATCAGCCTCGCGCCCCAAACAAACATCAGCATAAAGTGGTTAAAACTGGAATGTCAACGTAGTAGCGACAGCGACCGCAAAAAGGATCACCCGACCAATGGCTGACACGACATTCGACGACAATTCTCCTCCCGTCTGCCCAAGGCTGTTTTCTTGCGAGACACGACTCTAGATGTCGTCTCAGACCGGTGGAGGGGCGACCTTGCCCTTCACGGTGTCATAACTTGAAGTCGAGGCGTCATACGCCTCCTCGACGGTCCTTTGCACCTGGATTTGACGTTGGTTTCCGGTCGACGGCATGTGTGAAGAGGCTTGTGAGGCATCAGCGACTGGAAACATTATCGACGTGAACTGTAGGGATTAGAGATGAACGACGATCATATAAAGGCAGCCATGACACTCACCGCTGCGGTCACCTCGCCAGCACGTAGCTCTGCCTTGAGTGACTCGCGGCAAAGAAGGTTGTGCATGAAAGTCTTCCAGAAAAAAAATAAGTGGACAGGTATATTTTCGTGACGCTGCCAGCACTCACATTCGTGTAGATACGACCAAGGGGAATGCCAAACATGCCATACAGATTCGTGGTCGGGAACACAACAAAACAGATCAGATCGCCTATGGAGAAGATCGCGGTAAAGAGACCTGTCTTGACAGCATTGCGGATAAATCGGTTTAAAACTGTATCCGTCCGGCGGAAACCAGTCCGCCGACGGGAGAATATAATGATCAAAGTAACTGGTGAGTGTCGATGAGTACTCTGATCATATGTAGAGTAGAAGAGACAAGCATACCGGAGATGAATACATCTACAAGGACCTGCATGGTCAACCAGGGGATAACGATGGGCGTAAGACGGGAAAGCTCAGATTGGCTAAATTATTACGATCAGTTTGGTACAGTAGCTCACGCATGAAACATACACCCAGATAATCCAGGCCCCAATGCCACAAACGATGCCCAGAACACATGAAGGGATCGCCAGCAGGACGACTACACCATACAAGATGTTGCTGTTGGTCAAGCGCCAAATCCTACGACACAGCGAGATCGAGTTTATGATCGTGCAAATATATCGGTATACTTGCCTGTGCCCTAGATACATCTGCGTCACCACGGCAGTAATCGAAATGCCGATGGCAGTGAATGGGTATGGCCATTGACCCACTTCGACGTTCAAAGGCAACCGTTAGGACCAGGTTGAGATGCGACTTTGGTTACATACTGGCAAGAGCTGCTGGATTATCATAGTTCGTCACGCTGGAATGCACATACAGTCAATACGGGTAGACGCGATGAAGATCGATAAGGCCACTAACGTATAATACCAGGCCATATATATGACTCTATCCAAACGATTGAACCACATTCCAAACACTAGATCAATGGAACTCACGAGGCACTATGGAAAGTGTCCAAGAGGAACAAGAAGAGAACCATATACCTAAGGCAACTCGTCAAAAATGTAGAACTGTGGGTGAGCTTGTGAACGACTCACTTTGTCCAAGGGGGATCATCAAACTCTGGAAAGAGATGCGAATCATAGCGGACAAATGTATGGTGATTCTGCTTACTCGTTCGGTAGTACACCGCGAACTGGTATGTGACAAGGCCATACAAGAAGGTATTAACTTGGTTCGAAACGGGTCAACGGGAGGCTACCGACGTCCATGATACAAAACGGCGAGACCCACAGAAGATGCCCACAAGGAGTGTGCCTATCATTCGATACCGTCAATTTAAACCGTTCTACGATTTGGGCACTCTACTGCACGAACCGATGATTCCGTCATACAAGCCCATGCTGAGTTGCAGTATCAAGAACGGCAAGACGACTGGGGGATAACTTGGGTGGAGGAGACGAATGAGGATTGACCTGACGCATCCGAGATATAAGTGTCAGCGGGGGTTCCATGTCCCTGCCAGTGGGTGCCCAAGCAGTGAGTCGGGATGTCGGGAATGACGGCAGCTGGCTTAGCAATGACCTGTGCGTAGGCTATGTAATATATGTACGTAGTTCTAGCCAAGTTTCAGACCTGCCACATTTTTCTTCCTCGCTCAATTGAATTAATCACTCACAAACTTTATTTCATTAAATGATGATTTTTACAGCAGGGCAAGAATTCTTTCTCCGGGGTCATTGCAAAACTCTGAAGGTTCTATCGCAGACAGGCTGTGCTGTCAAAAACAAGGCACCACCCTTGAAACACGATAGGTCAATTCAATTCGTGGTAAGCTAGTACTTCACTGACCCTGTCGCCAGCCCCGCTTACCCGTGTGCCTGAGCGATCACCGGGCCTGATTCGTTCTTTGGCCTAGTACTTTTCTTGAATAACCACTTAATTACTTGATTTTTTATTTTTCGGGTCTGGGGTGTATGAGGGGCGGCCGGATAGTCACGTGATTGACTGTCGACGCAGGTTCCCCAAGGATTTTTTTTTTCGGGGTGCTAAAAAATGGCTCCCGAAGATTTGAAGCGGTGTTCGAGGAATTCGAAGAGGCAGTTGACGATCTCGCAGCGTATGTGCGGATTGGGAGGCAATCGACGACGCCCAATCCTCCAACAGCACAATCACCACAACCATGCTGACCAATCCGACTACATCACTTTCGTGATGCATGAACCCCGCAATCTCTCGAACATCAATGTTCCTGAAGCAAATTGCCCCCTTACACAAGAACAGGTTGTATATCTCAATCATCAACCCAGTCTGTTGCCTCTTGCAAGCCTGAGGTCAACGGAGGCGATGCGGGAGCTCAGGAGTAGAGCATTGGCAAACATGTACAGCAATGTTTTCCCATGATTAGTCAGCTGTGTGCATCTTTCGTGGTTTCCTAAATTCTGAAAACCATCTGCGAGATCAAATTCTAAAGATCGACAATATCGAAAACCATTTTGTTTTACACATTGTTTATTTACTATGATTCCAAGATTCATCTCACAAAATATTATCACCAAATCAATATCATTTACGTAATTTCTTCTCTTTTCTGTTTTGTCCAGCGGGGACCACTACAGGGGTAGCTCTAATCTTAGTCTCTTAGCTACGAGTTCACACAAAGACGACTCAGGCCATGAAAAGCGATGATTTGAAGTTGCCTGAGCAGAATCAATAGGGTGGGATCAAAATCCTTAATCCTATCACCAGTTGTGATGCACGGCACGGAAGCCGTGTTCACAGAAGAATATACTCCGATTCAAATACTAGGTTGCCATCAGGAGGCTATTGAGTCTCCGCAGCGGAGCGCGAATACAAGTACATATCAGCTCCTCTTGTACTCTCCCCTAAATGGAGGGTCAGGCATCTCGAAACTCTCTAATTGACCTATGTGACTTTGCCCAAGCGAACCAGCCCTAAAAAAGAGCGATGAAACAGGTGTCCTGTGTAATATACGGAGATAACGGAGTTAGTGCTCGTTGGTAGAGTGCCTGATATTTGCTGCAGACAAGAACTCTTCCCCCCACCTCGTGGGAGTCGGGGACCGCTGCGCTCGCCCATCGCGCTGTTGGGATACCTTTCCGACATCCATATACTATTCTCACCGTTTCCAATCGCTGTGATATGTCGGTGATGGCCTTGGCGCAATGGCACTACTTGAGTGAGCCTTCCGCTTCCACTCACACTTCTACTAGGTCGCAATTTGCGTTTTCCTCAACAACGCGTTGGGTTGGCGGGCTCGATGGGTCGTCTAAGGCGCTTCCCGGATGATCTGGATGACACAGATACACTGCTCTGCTTGCGCCCCCTCTCCCTACGTCAAACTACACCGTTCAAGTCGTGAAAAACGCTATTCCTCGACGAGTCCTAACAACGGGTACGTGTTCCCACAAATACCTGCCTCGTGTGTCGCCTAGGTTTATCCATCTGGATAGATGGAGCAAGTTCCTTGATATCCCGCTACACGGAAATAGCAGAGCGAGATCCTTTACAGATGTTAGTATAGTCGTCTGGGAGGTAGTATGCAGATTGTCCGTGTCTCGAAAGCAGCTCGGACGGACATGCTTGTCTGATAGTACCCTCACGTGGGCTCTTCGTGGATGCAACATTTGACCAGTTTCTGGCTCGCCACCTGCCATACCACATCCAAGACCCATCACCACGATCCCAGCACTGCAGCCAACAATGTTTTGGGTTTTTACTACCTTTTAGAACAAACTCTATACGACCGCACTGCCTCGTATTTGTAACCGGGCTGGCGTGTCTGGGTGAGAGAAGTATTTTGTGGCGAGCACCGTCTAACCACATCCATATCTGGAGCCATGCCTGTCGCACTAATCTCATCCCTTTATGGTATACCGTTGGTAACAGGGTTGGTTGCAAGTGGATGTTCTGCTCAAGTTAGTCCCAAAGGATTTATCCCAAGCAGCAGGATACGAATCGCAAATCAGTGGAACCAGGGGGAAGTACCAGGAGCCCACCTCTCCTTCGTCGAGAGATTGAGTGTCAGTAGAGATGACATTCAAGTCAAAGGTGACTCAGGTACTCGGAGCAACAACGGTGCATGCACTTGAGAGCCGCAGCTTCTCTGCTGGTCATTCTCCCGGTACATTCGTCGGTGGGATTGATTCCTATCCCCCTACGCTAACGTGTGACACGTCAACACCGGACCTGAGCGCAGCCTGCGATGAATTTACGAACTAACCAACGTACAGATTTTCAATACAACAACATGACGGGAATTACAGCTGCATGTCAAATTTCATGACTTAAACATACAGTTACAAGACCCTTGTTCAAACGCACCACTGGAGACGCAGTAGCAAGCAGATCACAACCAATCGATGGCGCCGATCTCTTCTAAATATCCCTCGAGGGCTGAATTCCAGCTATGTACTGTGCGAGTCAGATCCATCTTTGTGGTCGCAGGGGCACTGGAGACTGGCTTCTGGTAGAACCACATAGTGTTCCAGTTATTATCTATTGAAGTGGAGATATCAGAACCACGCATGGCAGTTGACGCATGGAAGAATCTGTACCTGGGACTTGGTCGTTCAGGTAACTCGTCTGGGGATGGACATGAACAACTTGGATCGATTGTCGTGCAGCAGAGGGGGCTTACCTGCTCTATGATCACTTCCGCTCTCCCTTTACCAGGACTGGCACCGTTGCTTCCGTGGGAGATGGAGAAGTTAATGGGAGAGCCATCGTTGACGACGTTAAATCTAGAAGCCGGATCAACCTCGCGATCATTGTTTCACTGAAATAAAGGTTTACTGGAGTGTCTTTCTTTCGTAGTCATGACTATGCTCCAATCCCCACTGGACACGAGTGTTCGATGCTACGGTCTTTGGCGGGAACGGATGACCGTCTGCCGGTATGATGACAGCATCAGGAGACAAGAGATTGAACTCGGCCCCTGGTGCATCGCATGAGTAAATAATCTATTGCAAGCGATAGTCAAACTTACAGTCGCTTTGGATGTCGAAGACGATGGGCGTCTTGTACGGCTGAGGGTGCTGCACAATATAATTGTACGCGTCCGAGACCACTCCGGCGAGGTCTCTGGTTTCTTTCTCATCTCCTTCCTTCATGAGGACCCACAGCTCGACAACGTTCAGGGTTGCAATAGAGGAGTCTTGAGCAACGGAACCAGCCCATTCTACGAAAACATCATTATGTGCGGGATCCGCGGTGAGCTTCTTGCTGATCTCCGGGTTACCACCCACGATAGACACCTGTTTCTGCATGTACTCGGAGAACGTCTTGTATTGGGTTTCTGTCATCACAGAGGCATCAAACGTGCCACCCGAACCGATACCGTTGAATGCGGCGGTAACGCTCGTGGAGAACCGCTCATTGACAGAGCTGTCAGAGTTAGATGCCCACACGTTCTGGTAGTCGTCAAAGGTCAGCAACGGTGCAGCGTGAAGGATCGATTCGCTAGCCTACAAATTGGAATCTGGCGCCAAACGCAGCATTGATAATAACATGGGTACCCCAAGACTGAAAAAAATCCTTCCAGTCTTGGACAATCTCCTTATTGCTGCCGTCTCCGATTGGTTTCATTTCTCGAAGCCTCTTTAAGAGTGCAGTCTCCGCGAGCAAGTCGGCGTAATCTCTCAGCGAGGCGAGATAAGTGTCAGCATTGAAACTGTACATCGCCCACTGGTCTTCTCTCCTGTAGGACTTGTCGAGAGAATAAGAGGCAGAAGCGCTTGCGGACACGGCAAGGTAGCGCGCCGAAAGGGACGCGTCCACTTTGAGCGCAGTAGACGCTTCTACACCGTTCTTGTAAGTTACATAGTTTCCGTTGTTGCTGTTGAAGTCGCTGACGCCGATGCACCTCGGCACATCATAGATAGTCCCCTCTGTAAAATCATGTTGACGGTGAGAGACAAGGTTTGAAACTCGTTGCAGATACTAACCCACTTCAAGTTTTCTTGTGTTCTCATCAGGGTAGTACTCGATAATTCTGCGGCCTCTCCTGACACTCTCGAGGACCTTGAAGACGAGCGACGATCGGCGTGAATCTTCACAACCAGATAATTTTTGGCACCAACCGTTTTAATGTCCAACGGACTTGCTGTTGTGAAGTCCAAGCTATAGCCCAGGACATTACAGGCGGGAAATTCTTTGAAGTCAGATATCTTGGTTACACCCATTAGCGTAGACTGTAGTGAAGAGAGTTCGTGTGGGAGAACGACGACTTGGTAAAGGGACTTCCTGGGCCCCTCCTCTTATATGCAGTAGTAAGATGTCATCCCGCCGTACTCAGTCTGGCAGCCTAGGAACGTAACATTTGTACTCGCTCCTCGAGATGTATGACTCTGTAGGGATCAATTACGTCCTGAGATCCGGGCTTACTGCTGCTAGTACGACCAGGAAGACAAAAAGAACACCAGGAAATGACATCCAAGTACGCACTGCCCGTCCAATCTGCGCATCACATGCCCACAATATGCTTCGGTACTCTCAC
>JBBPUP010000268.1:11967-31433 GCA_038094735.1 Exsudoporus floridanus
GGTGACCTGCGAAATGGAAATTTTTTGCAAAGGGGTGAGAAAGGTCGCGGTGGAGAAGATAATGTAGACCACGAGATGGCTGTGGTGAGAGGCGAGGTCATCGAGAGCGACTCGGACGAAAAGGATAATCCAGAGCTGATACGTGCATATGTACTACTATGTAGGTACTTCTTTAATGATACGGTAGTACTAGTGGAAGACTCGGGGTCAGTGGTAGCATTTGCGACGTGTCACACCTCGTCGCCTTGAATAACCATGGTAATGGCTTTAGGTTTTTCCCGACGATTTGCATTCATAATAATAAGCGTATCCACTGTATACACCAATAATGTACCCGCTTGAATTTCGGCATCTACTCCAACAAGTCAGGGTATACGATGTTCTACATCAACCGTCCAGGTATATAAACATGTCGAGGGAAAAGGGCGGGATGACTTGTACAAGCAAATCGTACAATTTCCCCTTCGTGACAACGAGTCTGCATGCACAAAAAAGACACACAGCTTGTCATCCGCACTTTGGGTCATGAAACAAGAACAAACGTGAAAAAAGATCGTCATTATCGTAAACGTTCATCGAGTTGGCGACCGTCCAAGCCATACGCACTAGCCGAATTGGCAAACGTGCGTCCCGTGTCATCATGCTCGAGTCGCCTTCCAAAACGATGCGTACCTGCCACGTTCACAAAAACGAGACTCGTCAATAGTAGGTAAGACGACTCGACGACATACTCACATGTTGACCATGTCCAAAGCTATCTCGGGTCCTTTTCGTATACTAATCGGCGTGACGACGAACCCGTGCTTCCTGAATCTATATGACGTCACGCATGAGAAATGGAAGGGTAGAAAGACATCAAGAACCCATCACGTTTCCTGATACCACGGTTGTCTTGCCGCCGACCGCCAAAGCACAAACCCGCCCGACGACAGAACCCTCGCGAGCTCGGCCACCTCGTCTTCGACGTCCTTGGATCCTGGCGCGAACCAGTCCATGTGGTCCATGATGACTGCACGCGTGAGCGAGCCCGTCGAGAGACCACGGAGAACGCTAAACACAAACGATTGAGTATGTTTCATAAGTCATACGCACTGACAAGCGCTTACCTGATGATGGAATCGGTGTGTAAACGGAATGCATCCGTCACCTTCGCTTTATCGGCTCTCAGTTTATCAAATCCAGCGCGTGTGAGATAAGAAGGACACGAGGCGGGAGTGTAGTGACCGGTTAAGCACTGAGAGAAGACGACAACAGCATGGCATGAGAAAATACGTGAATGCGACAAGACATCGAACTCTTCAGAAACGCACCAAAGGGTAAAAATATGCGCCGTCTTTGAACGTGTACGTAGATGGAATCGGGTCCAACGTATCTCTGACGAACTCGTATATGCTCCCTTCGTTCAGCAACATCTTGCGTTGGTTAAGCGGGACACCGAGCGCATTCCAACAGAATGCGGGCGTTTTCAGGAGCGCGACGACGAGCGGGTTTAAAAGGACAGGCATCAGTTGCTCCTTCCATATTTTCACTTGCTCCGCTGTCGTAGAAACATTGCAGAGCTCCTCAGCATCTTTGGACACCCCGGCGAGCGTGAAGATGATTTGGGCGAGACGGATCGCCAAACCACTGTAACCGTTCATGTAAAAGGCCTTCGAGAACGCCTTGTCATTGATATGCCAGAACTGGTAGGCAATGGAAGAGAGAAATGGTGAGATCCTGTCATCCAGTAGCTCACGGAATCGGGAGTGACGACCCTCTCCAAACAAGGCAAAAAAGTCGTCGTATTCTAGGGAGAGAAGGGATGCAAGCTTCAGTTCCAAGAGATGGCCCTGACTGAACATTACGAGATCAGAAGGACGGAAATTGCTATCGAGGATGATCGCCGTACCATGGGTTGATGTCCACGCAATGTATCTGATAGGAACGTGGGATAAGCAAAACAAATAGATGCCGGCACCTCAACTTACCCTCCGAGGCTGAGCGGCAATGGCGTAGTGCAACGCATTATCGCCCGCAGAGGTGATAACAAGCATAGAATCATCAGGACCCAAGTTCAAATGCTTCATGTCCTCAAAGGGGTCCTCCTGCAACCGAAATCAGATTCCGCTCCGCCTTAAAAACGCTCATGACAAAAGAACTCACCCATGTAAACGAGTAGATGAACGTCCTAAATTCCTTGTGCACGGGTTGTTCATAATATGGCAATCTCCAAGGCTGAAATGAACCTTCGCTTTCAGCGCGGCAACTATTGACGACAAGAGGCTACCCACGTTTCCGACATGGTAATGGAATGAGCTCAACGGAGGCGTGATGTTGATCGTCGAATGCTCTGGTACCTGGGCCTCGACCTCCAAGATTGGTTTGCCTATATCGAGCAGGGGAATCATCTTCGAGTCCTTGACGACGTTAAACGACACGGGAGAGCAGTTTCCGATCATATTTCCACTTTCGACTTCGAACGCATGGCAGAAACGAGAGACGTCGCAAGACCGAGAACGACCCAGCCAGATGTAGTAAGGGCTAGTACAGAACGTTTAGGGCGAGGGAACGACAGACGTGTACAAGCGACACTCACATGCGCACGATGAACGGGATGATGAAGCGGTTCCTCCCATTGTACGTCTTGACCTGGCGACGGAGATGAGAAAGCTGAACGCCACAGAAGTGCCGCACATATAGCGCTGGACATACCGTGCCAAATTTGTACTCGAGATAGTCACGCCGGTGAGGCGACAACGACACGTGATCAAAGTCGAACCAGATCTGCCAGAACCAACGACTAAGCCAACCACACTCCTTGCTGGTCCCCCCGATCGCTTTCTCGTGAAGCGAAGGCTGGCGTCCGGACGTGTAAAAGTCGGCGACGCCGAGCAAGCCCGTCTCTGGAGAGAGGACGTAGTCGATTCGGTCGAGCAGCGCATAAAAGTTTGGAATCTAGAAATCGTTGTTGGTGTTTTTGATGGATGGGAGGAAACAAGGCTCACCATGGAGAGTGAATAGCTGAGCGTGATGAAATTGACGCTGCCCTTGGGATCAGTTGTCGACCACTCAGGGAGGGAAAACTCTGTCGCATCTTGACACAGGACGGTGATGTTACGCCACCCTTTGCGAGCGAACCGTTTACGAGCGACTTCTAATAGAGGTTCGCAGAGATCGATGAGGTAGATGGCGTCGAACTGAGTGACGGGAAAGTGCTTGTCCATGAGCTCGATGTTGTGACCTGCGTGTGGTGGGTTGTGGCACGGCTAGAGAGCAAGGAAACGAGCGCACCAGTACCACCGCCAATGTCGACCCAGATGAGCCTCTGTGAAGGATCCTTGGCACGGAGGGTGCGAAGGTGGCTCACGGAGAGACGGAGCATGGTGTTGCGGCCGCGGAGCAAGCTACTCCGAGTCTTGTCATACACGTCCGCCTGGCCCTTGTAGAACTGCGATCCATGTGAGCAGGTGCGGATGGTGGGAAACGCGGCGACCGACCTTGTCTAGACGCGTCCGTTGATCCGTTGCGCCGAGCGGACGGATAAAGCAGTGCCATATGAACTTGAACTGAGGCACAATCGCGTCGCCCAGAGCGAGGGCGACGGTGACGAGCGACCCGGCGAGGATCAGACACGCTGCGATCGTCGACGATCCGGTATAGTATGCGAGGGCATTCCCAAGGTATCTGTAAAGACGATGAGAGAGACACCACGAGCTCGAGCCCGACCGGGACGCACCGTCGATTGTAGTACACAAGGATGCCAGCGACGAGGAGGAGACCGCGGAGGGAGAGGAACTGGAGCATCGCTACGCGGGGCATGGCGGAGAAACGCGCTGGGTCTTATAGCAAAAAAAAAAAGGCCCTGAAGAAGGGGCGGTTGTTATCGAGGATTTAGTTGGGTATCAATGTATCTCTTCAAGGCGACAATTTGGGACGGCTCGCCCGAGGCCAATCGCATAAGTCCGTGCATTGAACATGCGCACGAGGTGAGGACGTGGGCCCTTGGGCCGGTTAACGAACGTGCGACCGCACCTGCCTTGGGCTTGACAGACGCCCTAGTCAGCCGTCAGCAAATGTTTGGGGCAAGCTCACACCTTTCATACCGTAAGGTAGTCTGGTGACACCGCAACGTTTGCACAAATAAGCTCAGGAACCCGTCCATATCGATGGGCGGGTGGCACGGCTTCAAGTCGCTCGACACTCGACGCTCGGCGCTCACTTGAGCCCGGGATCGTCAGTGACCAGTGCAGCACTCGGACGTATCTCCACTTGGACCCGTCGACGTATGTCCGAGATCTGTGGAGGTTCTGGCTGATCTACAAATTGGCGAGTGACGACCAGGTCCTGCCACCGCGTGGGCGATCATCACTAGATTATCAGACAGCTCGGGCTAGCTCGGACTACCATCTCAGGGCTCCGCGGCTGCGACGCACAGCCCACACAGCACGACCTCTGCCCTGCCCTAATAGACGCTGGGAAATCTACTTAAGAGCGCACACCGCGGGGCAGCCTCTTCTTTTTCGCCATTTCGGACTCGTTGCAAGGCATCGCCCCCCTCCCTTTCGTAATGCCATATCTTCAACGAAAATACATCGACCTTATCCATCATGTGTCCTCAAAATGGGTCAACTGGGACCCCCCCATTCCTGTCGAGGTACGTGTTGTTTCATCTGTCCGATTCTTTCGGGTATCTCATAGAATCCGATTTCATCTTTCGTTTCTTTCCCTTTTCTTTCTTTCTGATCCGGCAGGTGGGGTCGTACGGTGAAGTCGAAAGTGAAACGGGCGAATTGAGGGTCGAGGGCAACATTTATGATCCCGCATTTCAGAAGACACTGGACAAACTCGGGCTGAACCTCCGCGTGGCAGATCACCCCCCAGAACTAGGCGGGGTGGAGGACGATTTTATCATCGCCTCCAAGGGCGCGAGGCGGGTGGACCTGCACCTGGGACCAGAAGTGTGGGTTCACATCCAATCACGAGATGCCTATTTGATCGGATACCCACGTACGACGTTGTCATAGTGGCATTGCAGGCATCGCGAGCGCGTCCATCAAAGGACAATGGCAGTTCGAACGCGGCAAACGAGACGCCCTCTTGATCATGCACAGTCCCCGGATCAGGTTCCTCCCGCGCAACGTCTTCCTTGACATCCTCTTCAAAGTACCCGAGCTCAGGGACAAGTGTCTCGTCACGGGCATCCACGTGTGCCCCGCGTTTTCGATGTACCTCTCCAACAAAAGTAGAGTCACTCTTTTCCCCTTGTCGTCGTGTGGCGTTGACGGTCTCGTCCACAGCCGGTGAGACCGTCTCTCTTGCGCTCGTGGCCCAGGTACCCGTAGCCAGTGTGCCGGGTGTCACTGCAGGCGCCGATGGTGGTGTCGGCTGGTGGACCGACACCCAAGCCGACCTCATGCGCAAAGCGTGCGACAAAGGGGGAAACTATTGCTACACCCCACTCTACGCGATGAAACGTCGGACCGGAATGTTTGCGAGATTGTTTCGCGAGGACGGGGCGCCTGAGACGCCACCAACGGGAGACGATTTGTGCGTCCGATACGTTCGTTTTCGGAGGTTGTTGTCTGATTTGGTGCGATGGTTTTAGGTGGGGTGACGTGCACCCGCCATGGGATCCGCTTGGCGAGGACGGCGATGAAGATTCGCTGGATATGGTGAGCGCGTCTTGGTTTCGTCCAGCGAGGTGTCTGACGAGCGGTGGCACCGCAGCAGGAGGGGGAGGATGTGAACGAATTTTAACGACCATGTTTACGACCACACAGCATCGGATTCGAACTATGTACTCGTTCCTACAAGCGCACAACGCATCTAGCTCATTTCATACCTGTAAGTATACCACAAGCAAGAATTTAACGATTTTAAACCCTATTACGATGAACTTGAAAAGACATTCTCTCTCGTAGTAATTTAAGTAGTCAATGACAACGCACGCCTTTACCGACGTGCATTGACACGCGAAGTTAACCTGGGAAATAGAGAACGAAGCAGCGGACGGGAAGCGCAACAAGAGCGCGATCACGTACGAACTGGGAGTTATGTAGACGATGAGCTACGCATAGAGTAGGGGCCAGCTTCGAAAGCTTGAAAGTAGTACATATACACAGAAATATGCAAGGACGCTAAAAAGCGGGCTTTATTCTACAGGACGATATCCACTGCAACCTGAATGTTTGCAAAACGCGGAAACGACGAACGAACGAACGAAGGAGAAAGAAACGATCTATTGAAACAAAGGTAACCGAAAACCATCAGACACATGAGGCGGGTAACAAAGAGAATACATTCTATGCGGTGCATTCAGGGTGGGTAGAAATGTTATGCAGAGGTGGTGGAGCTGCTGGTGGGTTCTGCAGAGGGTGCTTCCGATGGTTTTTCCGGAAGCTCCGTGATATTGGTGGACGATGGGGCGCTCGCATTTGGTGGTGGGGGCCCTTGTGGTGGGTAACTGCCGTAGCCGTGCCACTGTGTTCCGGGGTAGCCACCATAAGGAGGGTGCGGTGGCGGTGGATAGTACGGGTAGAAACCCTGTGGCTGAGGAGGGACGAGACCTTGTTGTTGCTGAGGGTCGGGAGGAGGAGCATTATTGTAGCCTGGGTACCCGTACGGTTGGGGTGGGGCTGGGCCTTGGTGGGGGTGGGGGGTGTTTGGGGAGACACTAGAACAAGGTGAGCCGACGCAGAAGTATGGAGGTGGGACTGCGTACCCAGATGGACTATAATAACTTGGGGGGAGCGGGTAAGGTGCATAGTGCGGGTGAGGAGGGATACTCGATACTGGCGACTGGTCGGAATAGGCATGTGGTGTAGGAGGTGGACCAGTCTGGGAGGACGTGGGGGTGGCTGGGGAAGGGAGGGAGGTTCCCTGGCGATCGGTAGGAGAGGTAGATCCAGAGTGATTAGCTTTTACCCTGCGCTTCTTTGCGTAGGGATTATAGCGACCACGCTTGCCATCCGCGACACGGCCGTCTGTGAGGAGAGGGAGGCCAGAGGAGAGAGGACCTGTGATCATGGAGGGTGATGGATCGATATCGTCCGCCTCGCCACGGTAACGGGGGATACCATCGACGCCTATTTCGACCTTTGGTGGGTTGCGGAAGTGGGTCTTGTCGAGATACTCTGGACTGATGTCGAGGGATGCGAGCTCAGGAAGGGAGGAAGGGGAGCGAAGACGACCCTGCTCGACGTCTTCAATTTTGTAGTAGGAGATGAGGTGCTGGGATACACCGCCTATGGTGAGGGAGAAGGTCTGAGGGGGGGGGGAGCGTGAGAAAATGAGTGATGGGGGGGGAGGCAAGGGAACCGACCTTTTTCATGAGGCCGTCGGTTTTGAACCTGTAGCTGTTGGTAAGGCTGCCAACGAGGACGCGCTCGCGCTGTCTGTCGATGCCGAGCGAGCCCGAATCGCCCTTGGGGCGACTGAGAGACTGGCCCTCGAGGCGGGCCCCGTCCACGTTGTACTGGGAGTGCTCGTTGACGGCCTCTGGGGGATCTGCACGGACGCCTCTGTGGCCAGCACCGCGCTTGTCTGTCTCGCGGTAGAGGAGGAAGTTGCCGAGGATGCGAGAGGGACTCCAGAAGAAGCCGTCTGTCCAGCGCTTGATGCCACTCTCGTCCTCGTCAAAGACAAAGACGGAGCCGGAAGTGATCATTTTGCGCTCCGAGTCAACGAGACGGCGGGTGACTCTTGGTATGAGGCCGCGACGGGCGGCCTCGAGGATGAGGAGGGCGTCGCCGGTGGTCTCTATCCAGCCGGACCAGGGGGGCTCTGTCCACGAGGGGGGCGTTGTGGGGGTGGGGATTGAAGGAGAGTTCGGGGACATCTGCAAATGAAAAGCAGGGGGATCATGATGGAAGTGGTGCAGATAAAACAAGAAGCATCAGCCACTTTGAATCAAAGTTTGCGGGCCAGACAAGGTTGACTCACCGAGCAGGTAGATTTGCGAGTCGGAGGCGTGAACGTGCACTTTTTAGGTCCAGCTCTCTCCAACACGCCACACCTGTCCATAACAGTCACCACATCCTCCTCTCCCTCCTCCACGTCTACCGACGCGCGCGTCTTGTACGGTCTTCTATTTGACATATTTCTTTCCCAGCGGGATGCTCACTTGCCATCTACCGTCCCCGTTTGGTTTGATTCATCTCTCACCTCTACCGCGATCCCGATGCACTCGCTCGGGCGCGGCTGCCATCGCACCCCTATCGTCTCCATCCACGGGCGCCTCGATGCACACCGTCATCTGCGCTGCAATGACCACACCCCAGATCCATCCATGATCATCCACTTTACTTGTATTCGAGGCCCACCGCGGCACGTAAACACCGATATCTCCACGAGCGGGTGCTGCTTCGCATTAAATCTAATTTGTCCCAGCCCCCCAATGTCCGTGTCCGATCGTAACCGAAGCCTGATGTATAAAATGCCCCTCTTAGGTTGCTCCTGTCCTACCATTCACCTCCTCTCTTGGTTTAGCCGCCATGACTGCTATTCGTCTTTTGACGCTGTTTTCAGCGTGGATGCTTCGCGTGCGCCTTTGCTCTTATCCATTCCGACCAATATTTCTTATCATGTCCCTTAGGCGTCCGCGCTGTCCGCACGAAGCACGCCGTCGCCCGTGACGAGTGGACTCCCGGATTCTTGGTCGTATGGTGGTTGCTGGATCGACAATGCCAATGGCCGCGTACTCGGAAATGAGTACGACGATAGCGCGACCACAGTTGAGACTTGTATCTCCTATTGCGGCGCCAACTTCACCCTCGCAGCCATCGAGTACAGTGTACAATGCTGTGAGTAGCGCTCGTCGTCGCCCTAAACTCGTGTATTCAGTCTTCCTTCCCAGTCTGTGGCGATGAACTCGTGAACGGAGCCGTCAAGACATCCGACAGTGACTGTAACATGGCGTGTGGGGGCAACGCAGAGTGAGTGTGCACCTGACGTCGCGTATATTTTTCTGACGTATTCCAACGACATGTAGCGAGGCGTGTGGAGGCCCCAACCTCCTCTCGGTATACACTTCCACAGGCAGTGTCACTGCGCTCCCCGTTCCTACCATTCAAAACACAAGTCTTCCTGGATCGTGGTCATACAAAGGATGTCTCGCGTGCGTAGTCTCGCTATTGAAGTCGCCGTTTTCTAAATACGCTATAGTGAGCCGTCGGACGGAAATAGAGTGTTCCCATATGAGAGCGACTGGACAACGAACAATACAGTCGAAGCTTGTCTGAACCAGTGCGCTGCCTATGGATATCCAGCTGCTGGATTGGAGTACGGCGAGCAATGCTGTGAGTTCTCGTCTTCCCTATCCACGTTGTGTGTTGTTGACTTGGGGGTAGTCTGCGGTGACCCCTCCGATGCGACTGCTGACAGTGGAGGCTTTGTCGCCGATTCGGAGTGCAATATGCCTTGCTCCGGAGATGCTATTCATCTGTGTGGAGGCCCGGACAGGCTGACAACTTACTACTGGACCGGGACCCCGCTTTACGTCTGGAACACCCCGGATAATACCGGATATTATGAGGCAAGTCCGAAATAACTCGAGCCCGGTAAGCGATGAGGCTCACGATTAGCAGTACCTCATTGGTGGAATCGTTGTCCCCTTGATCGCGACTGTGGGTGTCAACAACAAGGTGACGTTTCTAGAGAAATATGGAACATCCGAGTTCCCCAACTCGACCGGTGCCTATGAGTTGGATACCAGCCTGGTGGACAGCTACCAGTTGGCGTGGCGCGAGATGCACGTCAAGACGGATGTATTTTGTTCCGCAAGTATCATACTCCCGGATAAAGGTGGCCGACAGCTCAACGTTGGTGGATGGTCGGCCCCGTCGACCTATGGTGTGAGGCTATACCAACCGGACGGAAGTGCGGGAGTGAATGGGACGAATGATTGGGAGGAGAATATCGATGAAGTGTTACTTCAGGTTGGTTTGCAGTCCAACCCTGACCCTGTCGAAGGCTTACATGCTCTACAGCGTGGGCGTTGGTACCCGACGCCGATGATAATGCCCAACGGAAGTATCCTCGTCGTCGGCGGGGAGGTTGGCAGCAACGGGGCGCCCGAACCTACACTAGAGATTCTCCCGAGGCCGCCGGGGGGCAATACATACATCACGCTTGACTACTTGCAGCGCACAGATCCAAACAACCTGTACCCATATGTGCTAGTACTTCCGAGTGGACGGTTCTTCATTGGTGAGGACGCGATGCCCCTATCGTGATTAAAATGTCTGTACTCAAACTTGGATTTCAGGATACTACAACGAAGCCCGCATTCTAGATCCTGTAACATTCGATACCGACGTAGTACTACCCAACATGCCAGGCGCGGTAAACAACTTTCTCGGAGGTCGTACATATCCCATGGAAGGAACGGCGGTGATCCTTCCGCAATATGCGCCCTATACGGATGCGATCGTAATTCTGCTCTGCGGCGGATCAACGCCTGGCGCTGGTATCGCGCTCGATAATTGCATCTCCATCGAACCCGAGGCCGACAATCCGACATGGACGATAGAGAGAATGGTATGTATACGCGTGCTATGCTACGAGCGAATTTTCCTGATACGGATGGTCGATCTATATGTAGCCGTCGAAGAGGGTGATGACGTGCATGGTCACGCTTCCGGACGGGTAAGCCAGTGTTGACGCGACCGGCGTTGTGCGCGAGGAGACTCACAAAGTGTTGCCACAGCACATACATGATCCTGAATGGGGCTCAACAAGGGTTCGCTGGATTCGGACTGGGCAGCGACCCCAACCTCAACGCGCTCCTGTACGACCCATCGAAGCCTGTCGGTCAACGGATGTCGATCCTCGGCAATACGACCGTCGCACGGCTTTATCACTCTGAGGCGACGCTCCTCCCTGATGGCCGCGTATTGGTGACGGGATCGGACCCAGAGTCGCCTGATTATCCACAGGAATTCCGAATGGAGGTGTACATTCCCCCATATCTCAACCAGGGCTATAAGCAGCCGACGTTTACAATCACGGACACGGACTGGTCGTACAACGGAAAATACACGATTGATGTGACGCTCTTCCAAGGATCGACGGGTACTATGCGCGTGTCTCTCATCGCAGGTGGGTTCCCCCTCGTGTTGCTTGTCGGAGGGTTTCTGACGGATGACTTACACACAGCTTCTTCGAGCACCCACGGCAGCATCATGAGTGGCGGGCGCATCCTCTTTCCAACATTTTCTTGCTCTGGCACGACGTGCACCATCACGGCTCCGCCGAATGCCAACGTGTCTCCGCCCGGTTGGCATCAATTGTTTGTGCTGGACGGACCGACGCCGTCGCACTCAACATGGGTTCGCATTGGGGGTGATCCGGCGGAGCTTGGAAACTGGCCAGATTTTTCAGACTTCACGTTGCCTGGTGTTTGAACGCGACAGGTAGGCCGCATAGGCCCGCAGAACGATTCATTTCCGATACACCACGGACGGTTTGTTGTTTACTTCCCTCGGACTCTTTTACGGCCTTCTACTTGAGAAAAGAGAATACAGAAAAAGACAAATGTCATCCTTGTAAAAGCTAGGGGAACCGAGTTGGTTACGAAGTACATTGTTGTTTCTTGGTCATCGCTTGATCTGTTTATTTCCGATACCTGTCAGTCGAACATTTGTGTAGCGTTTCTTGATGAAAATCCATTTAGTAGTTGATTTCTTGCTCGGTCTAGGCTGCGTGTCAAGTTGCCTGATTTTTTCTCGAGCGCTGATCGTAGCAGTGGCGTTACAGGGACGACATGCATTTCCTACTTGGCAGCCATGTGCCCAGGGAATCAGACTGGTTTACGGGAGGCCCAATATTACCGGCGCCGGCGACCATCTACATTCCCGGCGTTCGGCGACGAGGACCTAGGACCCTCTTGTTGGGGAAAAAAGAAACAAGGTTGGAAATCAGCAAAGGCGGCAATCGACCGTCGCTTTGGGTATTTGGATGAGCAGTGTCGTTTAACCGTGTGGACCCGACTGCAGGATGAAAACACCTAGTCATTCGACCAAGGCAGCAATCCGAGAATTCCGCGGATTTTGGCATCACACTAATGCGTTACTGCGTGCTAATGCCACTGGAATCGTTTTCCGTACAGGTCCGAGCACTTGATTTAGTGCATGAATCATCATTGGAAGCAGGGCGGGAATGATCACGTTCTTCAGAAACAAGCGGAAGCGGCAACGAAGCTCGTTGTGTATCACTACTAGCAAGTTGTGGGAGTCGTCGTTGGAAATCGACTCATGTATAGTAGTCTCTTTTCCAGCGCATCTTGATGATGTTGATTTCTGGCCCTGATAGGACTCTTCCTTGAAACCGCGTCGACGCCGCCGGCATCGTCTGACTCGGATCAACGTTGGCGTCGAGGTGTGGTCAGCCCGCGCGGGTACCTTTCTTTGTCGTCTCAGCACTCTTCGCTGCCAGAGATGCCCCCACTGGGCCGTCCGGGTCCGGCCCTTCGCATCATACCTACATGCCGCTATCAGCACACCCCTTTTTTCACGACGCTGACATCAAAAACTAAATATAGTGAACACAGCAAAAACCGCTTGCACCGACACCGTACGATCTCGTGCACCCCAATCTCGTTCATAAAATCATCGTGGCCGCATAGCACGCTGAGCATCACTCCACTCTCGTTCATATATATATATATATATATAAACTACGACTAATCGAGTTATAGTCGTCCTCGTCAAGGCAAACGATTTATCTGATGCACGAATCTTTTCATCTCCCTCTCGACGACTGAAACGCGTTCCATGTTACGACGCTTCCGAGTCCGTCCGGGTCTCTTTGAATCTGTGAGGACTGGATGTATTGCGAGTGAGCAGTGTCAGCTAGCTTGGCGAAACAATCTAACCCAATTCTGTTCACTTGGATACTTTCCTCTGCTCGAGTGGAGTTCCTGGGGCCACTTCCGGTTTCACGGGAATGCAGTGGTTCTCTTATTCGAGAACCACATGGCGAACTGGGTGGGAGGGGTAGAAGATTAACACTCATGCTTCATGCTGCAAACCAAGCGCCCCGCCAACATGGCAAACAGACTCGGAATGACAAGACGGCGGCCATTGAACATGGTTACCTCTCGTCTTTGGACGCTGTTTTCGGCGTCGGTGTCTCAAGTGGGTTAATCTTTCTCCATTGGTCTTATGTTTCTCGTGGTGGTGCCTACTCATGCATTCTTACACCCCATATGCCATGATGTCCATGGTCATTGCATGCCCTTGCTTGTGACAAGTGGACTCCCAGAGAAATGGTGGATGTTGGGTAGACAACCCCAACAGCATTAGCAAGCCCTTAGGCACTGTGTGAGATTGTACAATGTGCTATGGTTAGTCACACTTGTTACAGTATTACAGATGGGTCACTTGGGTTTCCCACACTCTGAACCTGACTAAGAAGGGTGGTGTTAAGTGTCAGCATTTTTAATTAGGCTGGCTAACTCAATTTTCCTGTGACCAGCATTAAAAATTGCCCTAAATTATCTCCCACTTACTAGTGAAAAGAAAAGCTTTTGAGATCTTGAGGCATACTATAGATAAAATAATCTGCCATAGCTATTGCTGGCTGCAATAGATAATCACAGTTGCCTATAGTTTGTACTATATGCAGCCAACTTCTTGCCATCAATAATTTCCATGCCCCATACCCTCCTTCTGCATTATACTTGTCATTGTCAACAAGTTTGACAGCCTCTCCATTGCTGCCCCCTCTCTCCACTACCACAAAAAAGCCTTCTATAGGCTGTACTGGCCTTACAACACTTTTTTTGGAATCCATATTGGCATTTGAGTCATCAACAACACTAATGACTTTTATATTGCTGCTATTCAATACTACTACAATATATAATCAAGCCTACTATGGGCCATACTACTTGCATGTTTGCACCACACTCTTTCTCGACATCATTAGAACCTATGTATACCATCATTCATGCCCTCATTGTCATTGTAATTGTCAATAATAATGCCTTTCATTCTGCTGACTTCCTTCCATAGCCATCTAATATGGTGGCTCAAAAAACTGTCTGCATGTTTGGTCATTTTTCACTAAACATGATAACTTCCAATAGCTCCTAATCCTTGCCCTAAACTATGAGTGTATAAAATCAGGTACCTACTCCTGGCTTTCTATGGGCACAAGGGTCAAGGGATTTGAATAAGGTTTGAGGAAATGGCAGCCATTTCAAAATGATAACTCATGTGGACAGTTTTTTGACTTTAAGTTTTGATTACATATATTGGACCCTAGCATGCTGTAATATGGTTACATACATTTGATAAGGGTTCTATTATGTTACCTTTATATAACTGAGGGTCAGATAGCATATATAAATCCCACCATTCCATGTTCATCTTTCCACCTTTACCATAAAATCCATTTCTACCTCTCAAAGAAACAATATCATCTCTCTCTCCTCTCTTGGTCTTTCCTCTAGGAAAATTTCTTCCCAAACTGGCCTAGAGAAGTCTACTATATGCCAGGTTCTTCAGAAACCCCAGCCAGAGAAGACTAGGCTTTATGGTGGCCATTCTTCAAAGCTTACTCCTACCAACAAGAGGGCTATTATTCAGCAAATCATTACTGGCAAGGCCAAGAATGCAGTTCATGCTTCTCAATACATCAATTCCATCATTGATGCTCCTGTCTGCCCTCAGACCATGAGAAATACTCTCAAGGAAGCTTCATTAAAGGCTGTGATAAAGAAGAAAAAGCCCCTACTATCCAGTGGTCACAAGAAGAGAAGGTTAGCCTTTGCTCTCAAGTACCAACATTGGACTGTGGAGGACTGGAAGAGAGTTATATGGTCAAATGAGACCAAAATCAATAGGATTGGGTCAGATGAGCAAGAGTATGTGTGGAAAAAGAAGGAACAAGGGCTGATTGCTAGAGAGGTCAAAGGTATAGTCAAGTTTGGAGGAGGTTCACTGATGATATGGGGCTGCATAGGATGGAATGGAGTAGGGGTTGTGAGTGAGGTGGAGGGAAAAATGGATGCTGAACAGTATGTGGCCATTTTAGAGCAGGGGTTGCTGCAAAGCATGGAGGAATCTGGAATTCCAGAAGATGACATTATCTTTCAATAAGATAATAATCCCAAGCATACCTCTAGAAGAGCCCAAAGGTGGTTTGAAGAGCAGGGAATCAAGCTTCTGGGCTGGCCTGCACAGTTTCCAGACCTTAACCCTATTGAACATACTTGGAATCACCTCAAGAGATGCCTCTTAGCTTATGAGAGTGCTCCTATAGGAGTTTATCAATTGTGGGAAAGAGTAGTAGGGGAGTGGGGCAAGATTGATGAGGAGCAGTGTTAGAAATGGATAGAAAGCATGCCTAGAAGGATTGAAGCAGTTATCAAGGCCAAAGGAGCTCATATCAAATATTAAATACCCAGCTTTATATAAGATCAAAAAACTATCCACATGAGTTACCATTTTGAAATGGCTGCCATTTCCTCAAACCTTATTCAAATTCCTTGACTCTTGTGCCCATAGAAAGCCAGGAGTAGGTATCTGATTTTATGTACTTATAGTTTAGGGCAAGAATTAGGAACTATTGGGAGTTATTGTGTTTAGTGAAAAATGACCAAACATGCAGACAGTTTTTTGAGCCACTGTATGATGTAGCTATAATATCATATCCTGTGCCCTACACACAGACCAGTAGTACATAGTTACAAACAAACCTATACAGTATATATATTGAACATGCAATGTCCCAAGAACTCCAGTCTAGTTCTTATTGGGTTTCCCTGTGGGAAGTCTTTCTAGTCTCTATCAGCTGGTTGTAGTGTTGAGCATCCTGGGAGCTGTACAGTTCTCATAAGTCAGCAACAGCCAGTCCATTTGGCTGATAATTTCCAAAAAGGAATTTGAAGTTTAAGATTTTGGCTTCTAGTCAAACCTTGTCTTCAACCTTCCAAAATTTGAAGCAGGAGAAGACTTTGTCCTTCATTCACAATTGGGTGAATTTATGGGCAGCTTCTACTTCTTTCTGAGCCTCTTCTAATAGAGAGAGTTGGGTTTCAAGGGCAAGAAGGAAAGTTTTATTAAAAGAGGGGTGAGAGTGGTGTTTGTAACTGAGGATGAGAGAGAATAAGGTTTTGCCAATAACTGAATGGGTTGCCAAATTATAGGAGAATTCCATCATATGAAGATTCTTGAGCCAGCAGTGTGGCTGAGTGTCACAGAATATGCACAAATAGGTCTCTAGATCCTGGTTGTACCATTCTATTTCTCTGTTTATTTGTGGGTGGTAAGCTGTAAAAAGTACTACATTGTAGCTCAAAAGGCACACTAGTTCTCTTGTGAAAGTGGAGGCAAATTGAGGACCTTGATCTAAGATGAGTTTGTCATGTGTTACATCAACCATAATGTAGCAAGTAATGCAGGATCACATCAGCTGGTTCACCAGCACTGTTGCTGATCCATAGGATCTAAGAAAGTTCCTGGGTTGCTCAACACTAGCCTTGCTGGTAGAGGAAGTAGAACCAAGTGTTATCCTGAGAGGAAATCCAATAAGAACTTGATTGAAGTTCTTGGGGTGTTTGTATTCAAGTATATATACTGTTATAGGTTTGTTTGTATCTATATACTACTGGTCTATGCATAGGGCATAGGATATAATATTATAGCTATGTCATAGATAAAAAATCACTCTAGAAGATTCTAGACAATGATGGTAATTAAAGAAACATATATGGACTTTTCTAGAATCACAAAGATTAACTAAATATGTGTAACATGTGTAAAATGTTCTAGACTTGTCATATGATAGGTTAAATAGGAAGTAAATTTAACATTACCCCCCTCCTATGGTTTAACTTTCAGGTGACTCCATGTAGGAATGGGCTTGGTAAAGTTTTCATAAGGTTTAAATGAAAGATTGAAATCAGCCTGTGCCATCCAAAGCTTCCTCAGGACATTGGTTTGAGTAGCATAAAAGTTCTTCATAGCATTCTTGGCCAAAGCAAGATTGGATTTGGGCTCCCATATATGTTCCTTATCACTGTATCCTTTCCAGTGAACCAGGAATTCCATACATTGACCTTTGAGGTGCAAATCAATGATTTATTTCATCTCCCATTTCTTATGCCCTTCATCCATGACCTACATGGGTCCTGGTTTATATACTGGTTGACCAGGCAGACACTCTTTGTAAGGCTTAACCTGGGATACATTA
This sequence comes from Exsudoporus floridanus, assembly GCA_038094735.1. Classification (NCBI taxonomy): domain Eukaryota; kingdom Fungi; phylum Basidiomycota; class Agaricomycetes; order Boletales; family Boletaceae; genus Exsudoporus; species Exsudoporus floridanus. Next base: position 29,143 of record JBBPUP010000268.1, read on the forward strand.
ACTACTGAATGAATTTTCATTGATCTCAGCAGTTGGAGTTCCTGTTAACAATTGCAGATGGACAGAGACTTAACCAAAGATCTACTCTGGTGTTGATTCCAGAGATCAAATCTGATGGAACTTGGCTTTACCTTATGTAGTGCACCCTTGTAACATCCAGTTCCAAATTTTGGAGGTTAAAGGGAAGGGCAGGATCTAAGCTGGAGTTGCTTAGTCTGCTTATGAGGGGAGGACAATCAAAGAGGAGAGGGTATCCTAGTAGATATTCATACTAAGGTTACACAGGGATACATGAAGATTTATATACTACCAGAACTCATAATCAGAATGAGTAAGTGAAACACAAGGAAGTCAGTCTGGACATGGATATTGGATGATGTCAGTCAAAAGTCAAACAACATTGATTAAAGTATAGTAGCAGTTAGAATGTCAAGGGTGATTAGAAGGATGTCTTCAAGTCTTTTCAGAATAGCCAACCATTGGAACACTTTTTTGAGCCACTGTATTTGCCTTATCTCTTCTGGACAAGTAGAAAATGCTGTCCAAGTGACCAAAGCTCTCACTAATGTCATCAATCAACCCCTATCTACTACCACAATATGCCAGCACTTGAAAAAAAACTGATATAAAGGCTGTAATCAAGTCCAAACAACCTCTTCTCTCAGCCAGGCATTACAAGGCCCACCTAGACTTTGCCTATGCTCACAAGAATTGGACTGTGGAGAATTGGAGGGAGATAGTATGCTCTAATGAAACCAAAATCAATTGTCCAGAATCAGATGGGTACAAATGGGTAAAAAAAGACAGGTGAGGAGCTCAATGATAGGCTGGTTGAAGGAACTCTTAAGTTTGAAGAAGGTTCTCTCATGATGTAGAGGTATATGACTTGGCAGGGAGTTATCTATGCTGCCAAGATTGATGGTAAAATGAATGGAGATCTTTACCTTCATGTTTTGAAGAATGAACTATAGAAAACTCTATAGCATTATAGTTTTTATTCTTTTAATATCATCTTTTAGCAGGATAATAATCTCAAGCCTACTTGCAAAAAGATGAAGAAGTGGCTTGGGGAGTAGAATTTTGAAACTATGATGCAGCCAGTATAGTCTCCTGATCTAAATTCCATTGGACATCTCTGGGGTTACATCAAGAGAAAGCTAGTAGATCATGAATATTTCTTTAGTAGAATTCATGAATTATAGCAGAGAGTTTAGGTGGACTGGAAGAGAATATTACTAGAGAAGTGTTAGAAGTTGATTGAAAGCATATCTAGGAGGGCTGAAGCAGTGATCAAGGCAAAAGAAGGCTATACAAAATACTAATATTCATTCAATATTAAAGGTTATAAACTATTGCAATGATATTACTATTTTGAAATGAGCATATCTCCATAGCCACTAGGCTGAATCACATGACTTATAGATGGCCATATAGCCAAGGATTTTTACTTTATTTGGTTCTACCAAGGCTAAGCAATATTTCCACACCTGCTTATGATATGCTTCACGCACCATGTCAGAGTTAAATATTGCAATAGTTTTGGAGATCACTGTATGATCAGCTGCAAGCAGGATCTCTTTGAACAGCTATCATTTAGCCTAACTAATTCTTTCAGACTAATTCTGATTTTATGATTGACTGAAAATGAACAACAATTTTAATTTCATGACAACAAAACAAGTATTTGCATATTGGAAGCAATAAGGAAAAAAACTATGCATGATTTGCATGCTGATTGCAGTACAAATTTGACTGTTATATCAGTAATGAATAAATATTGAACTACTTATAGAACAAGAATATATAGAATGCTTGCCTCTCTTTATTTCAAAAATGTTCTACTTGGATTCATTGGATTCAGAGTCTTTAATATTACCAAGACACACTTTAAACATACTCATCCTTCTTAAGTGATCCAGTGATGTGTCATTGAGATTTGCCATGTTCTCATGCAGAGTGTGAGAATGTGCTGCAATCCAAAGAGTCTCTAGGACACTTAATCCAGTAATGGATGAGTCATGATGTGATGACCTTGATGGGACTCCAATGAGACAGAATGCCAATATAAAGAGAATTAATGATGTTATCAAAGCAAATGCAATCTGAAAGCAAATATTTAAGGTTTATATGAAGTAATATATAGACAGTGCTCTGACCAGATTCATATTGAGCTATAAGAAATTCTGCTTTGTCAAATGATAGACTATTTAAGTAGTTGTTACACTTACATTCAATCTCCATTGAATAGTTATCTGTGTAACTTGACTTTCACCTGTCATGAGATCAAATCC
>JBBPUP010000269.1:2675-28158 GCA_038094735.1 Exsudoporus floridanus
AACTTTAACCCAGGTCGAAATAAACTCGACGTCCCCCCCCTCCCATTCACCGAATTTGAACGTGCCACCACTGCATTCCAAGCCGCCCATTTCAGTTCCTTCCTCTTCTGCTCCAAGACTCTCCATCCCGATACCCCCCGATTGCGACGCCCTCCTCTTCTCGAGCTCGCGCTCCAGAATAGTGCGAACTCGGGTGACAGCCACTTCGCTTGCAGAATTGGACGATGCACCGGCCTTGAGAAGATCGATCTTGTGTGCGAGAATGAGAAGTGCTGGCATAAACCGTGACGGCGGGAGTGATGTAATTGCATGTAAAACATGATGCAGGTGTCTGGTAGCGGTAGTCAGGAACGTGTTAGTCCCGGTGTATCGAATCAATCAAGTGATCACATACTCGGCGACGACGGAACCATTGCGAGAAATCGTGCTGCAGTCAACTACGAATGCGACAGCTTTGGCGTCTTCAAGATGCTCCCGAAACTGGTCCCTGATCCGTGCGTGGCCAGGTACATCGATCACTCGCAACGTCTTGGTGGCTGACAGCGTCATTTGGGCCGAATTTGTCTGCAACGATGTGTGCGACGGGAGCGTTTGATTGTATGCCAGCTGATCTTTTCCACCGTCAGGTATGCACAATGTCAAGACATACGGTGCACTGACATTCGACAGTATGGCAGTTTTGCCAGAGTCGGGAGGCCCGACTAACAGCAGAGCACTGCCTCTGGATTTTGATTTTCCCCGGGTGTATGTTATGGCTAGGTTTCAGTCAGCCCCGCGAGAATTCAGACATGCTCCATGAAACGGACCAACGAGAAACAGGGCGATTACAAGAGAAAGTAATCCAAGGTTAACAACGGAAAGGCTGCCAACAAGCGGCGAAACTTCAGGCGTGGCTGCAACCGTAACTTCATCTGGGGAGTGACTGCCCATAGTATGTGAGACAAAAATTCAGCAGTCTGGATGTGACGTTTCTATACTGAGGTCAATTGGCATGTTTGTTTGGTTTTGTTACTAACTCAAAGTGTTGGTATAAACAACGAACAACAATGGGCAGATGCAAGTTGTACCACTTTCGATGAAGACAAATATTCGGACCGTGGGCAACCCAACATTCACTACCCAGACCCTCTGAAAAAGTGAGAACAGATGCCCCCGATGGAGGGACCCAATGACCACAAGAATTGCCCGATGGGAGCGGTAAATCCACCGGAGCCGCCGGAAGGGCCGCTGTCAATGGGCTTTGTGACATTATCGTCAACCTTAGTTGCCGTGGGCACCGTCTGGAACTGAATTCTTTTCGTCGCAGGACGCCTGTACACACTTCCACGGGTGGAATACGATGTCCGTTGCTTGTGTCGTTAATAAAGAGATGAACAGGATATACTGGAAGCTTACATAGGTAAAAGGTACCATTTCCGATATTTCTCGGAGAGATTCTCCGGTCTTCTCCTATTAGCCAGATTAACCATATCCCCCAATATAATCCGACAGGAAACACACCGAACGCGCGAAACGGACCCAAATTGGAACAGGAGACAGAGCCTTGTACCAAATGGGCCGTTTCGTCGTACCCCCGGGATGACGGCGAGAATACCTCTGACGTCTCCCATATAGATAAAGCTCGAGATAAGCCAGTATGGGCCACAAGTACGGATACCTCTTGGCAATCGTGGGATCACATTTCTTCACCTTGCAGGCGCATCACGACGGTGAGCAATTGGGAATGATGGTTGATCACCAACCTCGTCCAGAAACTTCCGGAAGGCAGCAGGTTTCTGCTGTTCAACAGAGACAAAGCCAGAGTAATCCAGATATGCCATCGCTTTAGACTTCACAATTCTCTACAATAAAAAGATATACTCAGCATTAGCGACCGTGAAACTGGGAACATACAGTGAAGGTACGAAACTCTCTGGAGGACATCTGGGTCTCGCGAAAGAGACTGCGAACTTCACGAATGAAGTTGGCAGGCATTGAGACGGTGCAACAGCCCTTGGTGGTTGTCATAATCCTTGTCTGAGGAAGAATCATCGAAAAAAAAAAAACAGAACTCTTTTATCTGCCAGTAAACTTGTTTGTCCACTACTAGGACCCCCGGTCTGGGTTCAAGGGTCGAAGATTGCTTGTGGAAACACCCTTGTCAATCCAAAAGACACGAGTTCAATCGATACGACACGTGAAATAAAGATACGTGTACGTGTACAGATAAAAGCATCTATGGCTCAACAGAATCGATCACTATAAACGGATTAAGCTAAGAGTTCATTGGGCGATAGAAGACATACCTCTTAAGCTTTGATCTACGATCCAAAAGTGCCTCGGCCAGGCGGCCATCTTTCTGAGCACGTTTCAACTATGGAAACAACGTTATCGTTGAGAGTAGTGCACAAATATATCAAGGCCTGCCTCTTTCTTGTCATCTTTCGACGTGACAGACCGCCCTGCGCCCCATGCCTGATGCAGACGGCTAAGATGCAACAACGTTTGACATTTTCTCGGGCAAGTCACCGAAAAAAGAAAGAGACTCACTTGACACTCGCTTCATCGATGACGGTCATCTCCGACCCGGCTTCTCGTTTCTTCTTCTCCTCGTGGACTTCTCTCTTGTACTTGCTCTGAATTTTTATCCAGAACCGCTCTCTGAAGCCAACCTCTTCAGAGTCCCCCCGTAACTGTAAAGCACCACCCGCAACCTCGTCCACGCTGAGATAGTTTTCGTATACGTTCATGAATGCTACCATGCCGTCTGGCAAAACCACCGGGGTCCATTCCTCTTCTGGACCTCGAGCTTCCCTGTTTGCCGAGACGATCCCATGCTTGTCACAGGATAAAAACTTTCCCTCCCCAGTGCCCGTTCGAAGATTGATTGTAGGGGAGCCCGCAACACGCGTCGTAACCCATACTTGTGCGACCTCGGTCGGCTCGCGATCGAGCAACGAGGCTGACTCTGAAGTGCCTTCTTTGTCAAGGGGGTGTAAGATAATCTTGTTTCGCGTTGAGTCGAAATTTACTGAGATGGGCGAAGGATCCGAAGGGTGTATTATGAATGTAGGGCCGCGTATTTCTGCTGGAGATTCCGGCATGACCCAGGTGTCGGGGGCCTCCTCCTCCTCGACGCGTCTCTGTTTGCTGGAGCTAACACCATCGTCGTCTCTCTTCCGTTTCTTCTTTGTCTTTTCCCCTTTGAACTTCAATTTGGTTGGGCGCACCTTGGAAGAAGACATGTCGGGCACTAATATCAAGTACTCCTGCTCCGTGCACTGGTAGCGTGACTCGGAAAACTCCGAGGTACAAACTTTGGACCAAACAACCCGTTCCACACATCCACACTACTTACGAGGCCGCCGACACCGTCACCGACGTTCTCAAGATCAAGATGAAGTACAACCCTGGTTAGTTCGGTCTGACTCTCTGTCGTCATCACTTTCATCTACTTTCTGTACGAAATCGTCATTTCTCGTCGGACGATACGCTGGATGGAAGGGTTATAGCTCAGATGCAACGGGTTACCTCGATAAAGATGATACTCATCGTATTCATTTACAGACGTTTCCTCCTCGCGGCGCAAGGCCCGCAAGGCGCATTTTAGTGCCCCTTCGTCCGTCCGCCGCAAAATCATGTCTTCACCTCTCTCGAAGGAACTACGGGGAAAGCACAACGTGCGTGGATATCTGAGACAGTCTCCGCTTTCCCCAATCTCACCGCGCTTGATTTACCTTAGACGCGGTCACTGCCTATCCGTAAGGACGACGAAGTCAGAATTGTGCGCGGGAAGTACAAGGGTCGGGAAGGAAAAGTCACTCAGGTGTACCGCAAGAAATGGGTCATCCATGTCGATCGTGTACAACGCGACAAATCGAATGGCGCATCGGTACCTATTGGCATCCACCCCTCCAAGGTTGTCATTGTTAACATCAAGCTCGACAAAGATAGGCATGTCGACCTGAACCTAACTTCGTCTAGCTCCGTTATCTGAACTTTATTACAGACGAGCAATCTTGGACCGCAAGGACAGAAAGAAGAACGAAAAATCCGATGATGTGGAGATGGTTGACGTATGTCATCACCTTTCATGTAATTCTATCCTTGACTCACCCTCAACAAGTAAACTGCCTGCCGCTCCTCCGCCTTACCCTCCCTACTGCATGTCATAAAACTACCATGTATCTATGTGACAATCCGCACGTGATATGCATCACGACCGGCTGATATCAAGCGGGAGCTCTAACGTGCTTGATTGAAACACGCAGGGATTTGGCATTATATGGTACAGTAACCGCTCGATTCGTGACATTGCAACGTATGATGGTATAAGAATGCATGGAACACGTTCGAATGGGTCAGAAAATCACGTCCTCGTCCTTAGTGCTCAACAAATCTACAGTGGCCTCCTCCACTGTAGTTTCTTCAATCGCACCTTCTTCAACTGTGACTTCTTCAACCACTTCTTCGATAACGTTACCGTCGATTGCAACACTTTCCACTACTGACTCTTCTACCGTGTTCTGAGGCTGGGTCTCCCCAGTCTCAATCGATTTTACGGGTTTCTTTTTCGCGTTTGCTATAGTCTGTTTTTCAGCAGCAGCAATTGCAGCTACCCTCTTCTTCTTGCCCTGTACCTTCTTCAATCTATTGACGGGTGAGCCACCCGCGTCCGTCAGACGTGCTATAAATCAAGGACTCGCCTGAAGAACTCCTCGCGATCCATCTCATCCAGTTCACTTAAGATATACTTGATCGTGTTATCGAGTCTCGGAATGATGACATGCTCAATAGCGTTCACGCGGCGGTTCGTGGCCCGAATGACTTCGTCGAGGATCATAAATGCCGTCTGGAGTGATGCAAGCTCCACAAGTGTCTCGAGAGCCTTGGCGTAAACCTCCTTTGCCCGTAGCACCTGTTGCCCTCCACGTCCGAGACCCGTGAGGTTGAAGTCTAAAAAAAAAAGGAAAGGCTGGGTCAACCCAGCAGGCAGCAATCGAGTGCGGGAGAGGGACACACCTGAGCCAGGAACACGATCCGCCTCAAACGCTGGCAGAAGCACACCAGAAACGTTTTCCTGCGTCGCTTTGACGCGGAACGTTGCCAGCTTTGCTTGCTCTTGGACGAGGTAGCCGATGTCGCCCGTCGCATATGTGACCTCTGCCATCGAGAACGACGCAAGCTGCATCACTCGTCCCATCTTTCGTTTGGCCTGCAAGCGGTTTCGTTCGGGTCAGTCGCGGAGGGTATCTTTGCGCTCGACGCACCTCGTCCACTTTCTTCAGGATCGTTCTGAATCGCGTGGTGAGCGCATCACGCTTCTTCGCGAGCAAGGAGTGCCCGGTCTCAGCACCTTTGAGACGGAGTTTCATATTTGTTAGTGCCATCCGCGTAGCAAAGACATTCTCGCGAGGCCCTGCACCAGACATTCTTGCTGAACGATGTGCTCTGGATGCACCTAGGAGACGACGGTGGTGGAGGAAGGATACCAAATCAATACTGTGCTTGATGGCTGTGTTAGAACGTAAACCAGAAAGCCTGCCGTCGCCGGGGTAGCTCAGCTGGGAGAGCAACAGACTGAAGTTCTGGAGGTCCCGTGTTCAATCCACGGTCCTGGCATTTCTTTTTATCGTCTCTTCCGGTAGAGCCCCAAGTGTATTCGTGATTGTATTGTTTAGTAGCACCAGTCATGCATTGCCTGGATCTTACACATCCCAATGAGTAGTTACAGACTGGTCGTGGATAGCTCCGAGTCTCGCTATCTAGCTTGTACATAGTCGTCGATCTTAAGCAGTAGACAAACTGTTTCCGTCGCCAACTCAATTGCGCTGGTGGACACAAGCAACGGCTGCACAACATCTTCTTCTAGAATGTTGGAAATCAAGCCCTGATCTGATTATCAGTAATAATTCTTCATCAAGACCAAACGTTGACCCACCGTTCGGACGTTGATACCTGCATTGCGGTCTCCGAGAGCATGTCGATTGCGCAATTCGGTGACAATTGCAATGGGATTTAAACCTGCATTTTCTGCGAGGGTGGTAGGGATAACTTCTAGTGCATCTGCATATGCCTGGAAGCAGTACGCTTCCATGCCTTTCAACGACTGGGCGTATTGGGCAAGGAGGCGGGAGACGTGGATTTCAGGTGAGCCACCACCACAAATGAGTGCCCTGAGACGAAGACTTCAATATATGCCACGTTGATCAGAAGCTGGAGGTTCATACCGTTTCTTTACAATGCAACGCACGACACAGAGGGCATCGTGCAGACTACGCTCGCACTCCTCGACGACGAGATTGTTACCGCCCATTGCGAGAATGCTGACTGTGCGACCTCTGTTCTTGACACCCGTAATTTTGACGACCTTCGCCCCAGCTTGTGATGTCTCCTCAACTAAATCAGCATATCCGAGCTTGTCCTCTGTGAACGCTTCGATATCTGCGATTGGTTTGCATCCCAGACTCTTCGAGAGGAAGTCGATTTCATCACGCTCGACGTCTTTGACAGCCAGAATGTTGAGGCGCTTGAGGAAGCTGAGAGAGGTGTCATCAACGGCATCTCGCAGGATGGACTTTTGGATGAGAAGAACATTGCAATTTGCTTTTTTGATCTTCTTGCAGATATTGAGTAGATATTGGCGAGCTTCCTTGATAACCTTGTCCATTTGACGATAGTCACTGATGACGACGGTGTTATCCATCTAGATTTGCATACAGTGAGTAGCATAGGCTTGGATGTGCGGGAGACTTACATCGGGTTTTGGTGCGCTAAGTTGGAATTGAATTATACCGATCTTGGCTTTCTCTACACGGGTTGGACCACCAGCGGAGACGATGACATTTTGGTTCAAAACAACACCATCCACAAGCTCGGTGTCTTCGATCGTACCACCAACTTTCTTCACTATCCTGATGTCTCTAAGGTCCACACTTGAGGATTGGGGTGTCACAAGACGAGTGACAGCGGCAACAGCGATAGGCGCAAGAGTTGAAGAGTATTGAGAAACAATCTTTACAAGAACAATAAGACCCCCAACGTATCGTTGAGAGGCGACACAGACCTTGGAATTTAATGACGTGCTGGCTGCGCGGAGTAAGTTGGCCCTATCGTTTAAGTCGACTGGAACTGATATTTCAGTCAAGTACTCCACGGCTTTTACAGATGCCTTGAGAAAAGATTCCGCGACGATCGTCGGGTGGATCCCCTTTACAAGCATCTTTTCTGCTGCGCCGAGAAGGCTACCTGCGAGGACAACAACCGAGGTTGTGCCGTCGCCTGCCTCTACATCTTGGGCAGCAGACAAGTCAACAAGCTGGAAGAACAATAAATCATTAGTTTGAAGTATTGGACGCAAAATTTACCATTTTAGCAGCGGGGTGTAGTGCTTGAATACTCCGCAGGATTGTTGCACCGTCGTTCGTGATAATCACCTCGCCTTTGGAAGTTTGGATCTACGATTTAAATCAACATCTTTGAAACATTTTAGTGAGAGATCGACTAGGCGATACCATCTTGTCCATCCCTCTTGGCCCGAGTGATGTACGAACAGCATCACTGATGGCTGCGCAGAATCGTAAGCCAGTAAGAACGTGCCGACACCAAACACAAACCTTTGGCAGCCACCATGTTGGACATGCGAAGTTCCATGGGCTTACCCTGTGGACGCGTTTGACAAGGCTCGAGCGCAAGTTGGGTTGGTCATACAGCTCACCTTGTCGTTGAAGGCGGCATTAGAGCCAGATCGTGATGCCGGTGCGGAAGTTGCTGGTACAGCTTTTGTGGCCATTATACTATACTGTGAATTGGATCAGAGGTAACGGATGGGCTATCGACGACTCGCAAGAGGAAACCTGCAATCGACGCGTTTCTCTATCCTTCTCGATTTGGATGCCACGGCCTTTGCCGTAAAAGGTGCATTGCGTACGCTCAGCACACCACAGCGCAGGATTTCTCTTAGACTATAACCACATTCTTCTATGGATTTTGTGAGCGTTACCTCTCGAGATGCGCTATTTCACTGACTTATGCTGTAGTTTGGCAATCCAAATGGTCTCGGTGGGCCGGGAGGGTTGTTCGCCCAGCTTGCTCAGTAGGTCGTTCCTAATTGTTCATGCATTGAGATCTCATCCTGAATCATCGTAGAGGATTTGGCGGTCCGCTTGGCCCTCGAATTGGCCGTCCCCCAGCCAGGTCATATGATGAGTATCTAAAGGCTTACAGCGTAGCCATGCTCCCCGGTAGGGAACGAGAGAATGTGTCCTATGGCGGAAAGAGTATGTCCACTGGATCGCGTCTATCCACTCAATGCTAATATCATTCGATGGCCAGTTGTCATGCCACCGTCTGCATTGGCTCATCTCACAAGCCTCGACCTCGAATCACCGTGGATGTTCCAACTTCGCAATCCTGCAAATCCAGCAGCGTCCACACACGCGGGTGTCTTGGAGTTCATTGCGGAGGAGGGCATCGTACATCTTCCATACTGGATGATGAAGACTCTCCGGCTCGAGGAGGGCGATCCTATCCGAATTACCGGTACCGAACTCCCGAAGGGCAAGTTCGTGAAGCTGCAACCTCAAACCGTCCACTTCCTGGAGATTTCCGATCCCAAAGCTGTGTATGTCCAGTTTTGGACCATACTGCACCTGCTCATGGCTAATGTGCGCACAGTCTAGAACAAGCACTCCGTAACTTCTCCGCTCTTACGCAAGGAGATATCGTTGAGATATGTTACAACTCAATGATATTCGGCTTTCTTGTGATGGAAACTACGCCAGGAGATGGAGGCATATGTGTTCTTGACACTGATCTTGAGGTTGATTTCGCGGCCCCTGTTGGCTATGTAGAACCCGAACGACCCAAAGCGCCTCCCCCCCCAACAATGGCATCAAAACTCAAGATTGACCTTAGTTCATCATCGCCGGGATCGTCTCGGCCGTCGTCATCGCTTGCAGGTGGATTCGTCGCGGGCGGAAATTCCACCGTAAGCAAGGGTGGCGACCACTGGGAAAGTTTCAAGGGAAAGGGTGAGACCCTAGCAGGACGGAAGACCAAAGGAAAGGGAATTAGCCACCGTGGCGTGGAGGACGTTGCCGATGGCAGCAAAATCATACGCACAGAGTTTGTCCAGCCCGTTTTCGGTGTGGATAATTCGTTGACACTTTTATCGTTCTTTCAGCAAGCAGAAAATTGTCACGAGTGAGATGATGGAATCCGACGTCAAGGTACCAGCAGCGTTGAATCTTCCGTTCGGAAAACTGTTCTTTGGTTTCAACGTCGTTCCGTACACGCCTCCCGAACCCAAACCATCAATATCTCCTGGCCCTTCGAGCCCTCCGGTGCGTACCATATTTTAGCACGTCTGCACTCATTCACGCCTGCCTCGATCCCCAGGCAACGTTTACCGGTTCCGGGAACACTCTCACTGGTCGACCCGTTCAAACTACATCTGCGAAAGGAAAAGAGAAGGCAACCTCTGCTTCGCAATCGCAGGCTGATCAGAAAGCATGGGGTAACGGGCAAACCCTTGGTCCTCGGACGTCAGCACCGCCACATGTCCCTGTAGGCTTCCGAGGTCGTTCGCTTGGGACTGCTGGTACCACCGCGGCCTTACCGACTAAACCGCAGTTCAAACGACGGAGCCCGACCCCAGATTGGGGCGTAGATGACGATGATATTATCGAGATTGATAGTGACTGAACACTGTAGAAGATGGATGGAGATGAATGTACGATGTGTTCGTATTGAGAGTTCCAGCAGGGATGATGTAGGTTGTACAACAGAAGGCGGACTGGTACATGTATCTATATCTAGATCCTTGGTACCAGGTCGGTTGGTCGAATGGCTTAGAGCATTACCACACCAACACCTCTACCAGCTTCCACACCATCGAGAGCCGTGGCACCTGCCATTGTCGCCGTTCTCCAGTTGTACAAGTAGAAATTGAGCAAGCCGTCCCCCGCACCAAACTCGAATTCATATGAGACCAAACAGCAAGTAAGATATATTTACCAAAGCTTACCTTCAGATCCTCCAGGAAGGTCATGTTGTCCATCAGACTGACTGCATTGAACACGTCAAACTTTGCTTGAGTAGCGATGATCAATGCATCTCCAATCAGTTGACCGAGCCGCTTCTTCAGTTTTACTTCGGTGTCTTCTCCAGATGCGAATGCGACATCACTTGCATAGTAGAATAGGTAGCATGCTTCGACGACATCGTGCTTGGGACTACTAATCACCGTCGATGGAAGGGAGTAGAACGAGAAGAAGTCGGTCACACGGTGTGTTCCAGGATCCTGCCCCACATATTCGAGCACAAAATTGAGGCATGGAACTCATGGCTGTGACGTGCAACACCACTCACCTCGATAACGTATGTCCACACCACCTGCTTTGATCGTCTGTTATTGTCCGAGGGTTGATCCAGTTCTCCCTTCCCGCTGAGGAACTGGTGTCGCACTTCATCGATAGTCATGAGAGGGACCATGTCGAAGCGCTGCATATATCGCGCGAATAAATCCGCTACTTCGGGGACATCCCTTTCTTCTATCTCACGTAGACCAGGTAGCGTGGTCTTGGAATCCACTTTGTAAATGCGGATCATACGTGCGAGAGTCATGCTTCGTGGGACGTAAGCAAATTTTACATCGATGAGTTTCGGTACGTTGATCAGACGGTGATAATATCTGCATGCACATGAGATGATGTCACTTGACACAAAAAATGAAGAAACGCACCTGCAAGTCGCGACTGGGGTTGGAAGGAGAAGCCCGACGGTGTAGATCGCCTGAGCAATGCCACAGAGATTAACTTGTCGTGTGACCTCTTTAATGAGTACAGGTGTGAGTCGCTTCGAGCGCAGTTTTTTGTGGACACAGAGGTAGTTAATTTCGCTCGCGCGAAAGACGCTGCAGATGATCGAAACTCAAGGCAACGAGGAGTGCACAAGGAAGCTTACTTTTCACGCACGCGAAGGGTCATCGGAACACCGGATATAAAGGCAACGAGTTTCTTATTCGAAGAGACTCTAACACCAATGTGCCATTCTTTATAATAACCCGGTGGTTTGAGGGCCCTGAAATGGTGTTAATTCTTCGTTTCTATCGTGATAGAACAGAAAGTAACCATTCAAGGAATTCGGCGCTGTATTTGAAGCGGAAGGCAGCCTCGTCATCCTCGACATAGTTCAGCGATAGCAGATCATAAACCTCTTTGATCTGAGCGTGGGTGAGCGTAAAAATTTAGTGGGATCCATATAGCTCAATACCTGCTTGGGGTCATCAAGGTCCAGGGTAGACCACTCGAAGTCCTTTGGTAATGGATATGGTTCCTGGCGAACCTCCTCTACTGCTTTGGTGGGCTCGATATACCCATCTTCAGCGGGTGGTTCATCGCCTGCGTGATGGTGAGTGTTTCAGCGAACCCTTGGATGATGGCGATTTAACTTACCGAGTTGGGGGACAGGTTGCGTCGCCCAGAACTTGGAAAAGATAATTACATACAATGAAGATGAAGTGTGAGCAAGTGGATGATTACCTTGTGCTCTCCAAGAGCATTCTTTCCACGCCCAGTAATACTCGTCTTCCCCTTGAGCGCGTCCATTAGCTTCAACTGGTTCAATGCTTGCCTGACAGCCTCAGCGTCCGGTGAAGCTATCGTATCGCCTTTCTCAGCCTTGGCCACGTCATCTAGAGCAGAATGCGATGTCTCATTTCCGCGTAACGAGTCCAAGATCCTAGTAGCTTTGGATTTCTTCTTCTTCTTGCGTTTGGATGACGACGCTTGTGGCGCTTCCGGAGAGTTGTCTTTGTGCCCTGGGTGCTCTGGCTCTGATCCGGAAGAGTGGTTTTCCCGATCGCTTTCGTGTGTCGTATCTATGATTTCTTGTATGGGATTCGTATGGGACATCCTGCAAGCAATACGTAGATGCTGAGGTTGCTGTACTGCATGCCATGAACTATAACTTAATAACACAGCCACAATCATGATGCTATTCCACAGCCCTCCGTCTCCTCTTGACTCTGTCAGCGAGGCTGGTATCAACTGGACTGCTAACATCACCCTGCGATGTTGGGTTTATAATCGCTGGAAGCTCATCCGTGTCAAGCGGTACAGTCTTCCTCATCCGTTTGTTGCTCGAGGGTCGGTTGGCCGGCGTTGCGGTGGGGGTAGAACTTGGAGTAGTTTCTATCGAGGTAGAGGGAGATGATGGCATTCCGTAGGAGGAGAAGACCTTCAAATCAGCGGTGAAAAGGACCTGCTTTTCTTATGAGCTCGAGATTTCGCATATAATGCTAACCACGCACGGAATGTGCCCAACCAGCATATTTGCCCCATGTGTCAGCCAGTTGCCTGTTGATCTCGATGTAGAGGTTCGGGGTCATAGAAACCTTCTTTGAACTCCCAGGAGAACGGAACCCATAATGTTTCGTTGCGATCTGATGAACATGAGTGTCCACTGGGATAACTTCTCTCTATACCATCACAATCAGTATCGATTCTGGAGTCAGAATTCCGAGGCTACCTTGTCCAAGCTCATGAGCAAAACACAGTCAGCAACTTTGCGACCCACACCAACAAACCTAAGTAACTCCTCTCTTGCTTTCGAGGTATCCAAGTCCCTCAAGGTCATGAGCCACCCCTCTGCGGCTTCAATAGTGTTTGACTCCATCACAGTAGTGCCATGTTCGTCAACCAGCATCTTTGCCGTCCGCTGAATGAAATCTGCACGGTATCCAAAGCCAAGCGACCGCAGCTTTGTTCCAACCTCAGGGACAGCAAGAGTACTCGGGGGTGGGAAGGGATGATAAGTTACGTCTTTCGCTGTACCGTCCGAGTCGGCGGCTGGAGGTTCGAGGGACAGGAGGGGCGGCGAGTAATGCTTGCAAAGGGTGTGAACCATCTTTGTTATACGTGCAATGTTGTTATTTGAGGAGCAGATGAATCTACATGCGGTCGTGTCGAAGATCGAGACCAGTACTTTCTGTTCACTCACGAGACGAGGTTCTCCCAGGGATCTTGTCGCAATATACGGATGCCGGGGAAGCGTGATCGGACACTGCGAAAGACGGGGTCTCGTTCACTCCATTCGTCATATAGCTTGATGAGGTCGACGTCCAGCTGGAAGTAGTCTTTGAGCCATACCAATGTTTCCTCCTCCCGAGTGTCTGCTTGCGTTGGGTCGAGATATCCGTCGGGGAAGACGGAACGATAAAAGAGCGCCTCGGAAGACTGTCTCAAGCAAACAACACGATCTCGTAGACAAAACCGGTATTCATATGCATTGGGGTCACCACCAGGCGAGACTGGATAGCTTGTCCACCGGAACGATTGCCCACACTTTAAGACGGCAGACAAGGAGAGTTGGACCAACGACAGAGGAAGACACCGGAAGCCTGGTGGAGTGCGGACGACAGTCATACCGGTGGTCAAGTTGTATTTTCGGGTATTTATACGCGGCTGGTCAAAGCGGGACTACACAATACTCTAAGTTCTGAACGACTTGCACGACCACCACGAACGAACTCGATGGCGACATTTGCTTCTCCACCACCTCGGAGGACCCATAGATATGCGACACCGCGGCCGTCGTCCGCGACACCACCTCGGCCGCGCAGGCTCGTCGGTGCGCACCGCACCGCGCCTGCCACTACCCCTCCATACTCAGTAGCAGAATCAGGGATGGAGGTCGATGAAGCACCGACAACTGGAGCATATGCTCAGACAGAGAAGGTATCGGGTCAAAAAGACACCATATTCGCGAAAACAGAGGAGCTGATTGTCGGCTTGTATGGCACATTGCCGGTGGAAGTCAAACAGGCTCTTCGATCTACAGGTGCGCGTCGTCGCGGGCTGACCAGCTACCCAATTCACCATGTTCAATGTACACAGATTTTCTGGTGGAGTCCTATACGGGGTGCGTAGACATCACCTCGGGGTACACGCTCGTCGCGTCTGCAAAGACGTGCTTCCTCTGGTCGCATGCTACACTCAAGCCAACCTCTCCAAGCCCAACATGCTACATCCTTCCGTGTCCACCTCCTTCACCCAGTCACACAAATGCCACATCTCTTGCGCCACATCACGCCATTGTCCCTTCCCGTTCGCGCTCCATTGAGCCAGGTCTTATCCTCGTCTCCCCCACTGGAGCGACGCGTTTTTGGTCCTCAATATCCTCTGGACTTTCAGGAGGAGGCACATCCGAGGAAGTACATCTCCCTCTCGAGGCCACCGGAGAAGAATATGTCTCGTGTCTTGTTCGAACTGATCTAGGGGGTCTTGGGGGCGGATCTGGAGGGGCATATGCATACCTAGCTGCCACATCTACGGGCAGGATATTTCGTTTGGGAATCACATCTCAAGGTGGAAAATACACCCTCACGGTGCGGCTTTTTGCTCCTCCTATGCAGTCTTCTCTCTCTCTCGCGCGTCTCCTGGGATGGTCAGCGCCGTCCCTTGCAGTACGCCCGGAGCCGGGTAATGTTGTTGCGCTCGCATCATTTGGGAACCACATATTTGTTTTGGTCGAGACTAGGATCCAAAAATGGGCACTGGGAACGGAAGAGCTGAAGGGCGAGGCGGATGTGGCGGATGTAGTGCGGGAAGCAATTGGTGGAGGCGTCGGAATAGATGACCTTGAGGGTGTTGATCTCGCTGTTGAAAGGTAAGAAGATTCATGAAAGCAATCTAATTCTCGCTTATCATAAGGTGTCAAGTACAAACACGCTCGTGCTTTTGGTCTCCTATGCTTCCGCAGGCGCCGAAGAGGACCCCGGTGCAATGATTGTCGACCAGTTCAGCTTTGGACCTCGTAGGGTATATGTCATCCTGCGCCTGGTGGCACATAGTGACTCATGGGGTGTCGATGGCATTACTGTAGTGCCTTACGTTGCTGTGAGTGTTTCTTGCGCAGTCAGATTCTGGTCAATACTCATCCATATTCCTATTCCGATGGCAAACGCTGATCTTCGATTTCAAACATACTATCAGAATACTTCTTCTCCGCCCGCACATCCACGGTTGACGCTTCTTTGCGGGGGAGCGGTCACTACAGTGTTATTTGGCGAAGTCGTGATTATCTCTGCTCGAGGTACACGCTGGTTCTTCTCTCGTTTGTTGATCAGGTGTCTTATTGTGCACCTACTTCAGATACTCCTTACCATGACCGTCTTGTTCTCAAGTCATCGAGTGACCGATTTCTTGGACTTTCCGCACTTCCCCCGGTCATCACTCTCGACCATGCAGATCCGAATGACAGCATGGACGCTGATGGTGGAGACGGTGTAATTGAAGCTGAGGTCCTATTAGTGACATGCGATTCGATGCTAAGAGTCTCGTTGGACGTAGAAAAAGTGCAGGGATTCAAGGCCGAGTGAGTGATGCCTTTTTTTCTGCTTTTCCGTCGTAGCTTCTTGTATGTGTTGATACTCTGTGGAATAGGTCCCTCCCCGATCTGCTCAGAGCTACCCTGAAACAAGCCATTTTATACTCCCCTACCCCTGCCAATCCTTTGCACTTTATTCTCCCACCTTCACCGGTACTCGACGGAGAAGCGCTCATGCGCGCTGCAGAAGGCATCAGCGCTACAGTACTAGCTAGTGGTAAGTCATAGTTCCCTTCGCCTCGGGATTTTACCTCCCTGTTTCACTTCTCTGCACTCCCTGTTTGGTGTTGACTGGCCCTCGCCCCGTTGCTTCAGATACTGAAATCGTCCGGCCGAACCATGATCTTACATACCAACTGACGGCGCGGAAAGAGCGGCTGAGCTGGCTCATCAGGTTTATCAATGATAACGGTGCTTTGGGAAAAGTTAGTGTGCATCGTTTGGTTTCTCAATCACTCTGCTGTCATTCAAAAAATAAAAAATAAAAATATCCATCTGGAGATCATTTTATCGGAGAGTGCTTGTATTGATTTATTGACTCATATGATCCCTCTAGATGTCTCAAAGAAGCCGTCAACGCCTGGCGACCGACGCTGAGAAGCTCTATGCATGCCACCAGCTTTGGGTCCGACTGAATGAACACATCGAGTGAGTCAACTTGTTTAGCTAGTCCCGACATGACTTTGTTTCTGAGAGTCATGTTATCCAGTGCTGGTGCAATCCATTCTCTTATTACAGATACTATCCATGCATTCACTGCCATCCATACCTCGTCCACCTCGACTCCTTCATCTCATCCGGCATCTCCGCCGATGCACGAACCAACCCCCACGCAAGATGTCACACGAGACTTCTTCAAGTATCGCGTGTCTGATGTGGGAAAAATAATGGTGTTCATGGTGGATTACTTGGGTCAGCTGGAAGGGAGTGGGTACGGGGGTACTGGAGCGCTGAAAGAGCTTGGTGGAGCCGTTGTGGTCAGTCGGTCTCATTTTTTTCTGACTATCAGAACCGTGCTTCTAACTGGCTCTCTCTTTGTTCGTAGGCAACGCTCCGAGCTGCACTCTCTTATCGCGCATATAACCTCGGCGTGTACGGTGTCGAGCTTCCAATGATCAAACCGTGGACCAGTAGACCCGCTGTCATTGATGCAGTACTGAAGCTCGTTGATTCTGTGACGAAGGTGGCTACGGCTAGTGGGGGTAACGGTACCGGAAAGGACGTGGTGGATATGTTGCCTGAGCTGGCCACGCTATTGTTTGCATGTGTGCAGGAGCGGCTGGATTGGCTCGCAAGGCAAGTATTCCTCGTTATTCTTACACACGGCTGTTAACGTGCGCTCTGTTGGCCCTCAGTCCAATGGCAGCTGATGATCCAAACTCGCAGGGTGACAGAAAGGAGCTAGAGGATAAGTTCGCGCAACTCAGACCCGAGGTCCTCGAGACGCTGCGTAAGTTGCTTTCTGAATGTTGTTCTTCCTTATGCTTCTCTTGACGGAACACCCTCTTTAGGTGTAACTTCGTACCTCCAACAAGCCCTCGCCCTCGCAACCACCTACACTGATTTCCCCTCCCTTGCCTCGCTCCTCCTCCGCGGGACACCATACCCCCCTGCCTCAAATCCCCAGGCGTCCCTCATTAAAAGTTATCTTGCTAGATACGGTGATGAGTTCGGCAGCGAAGTCGTGCGGTGGTGTATCGAACAGGGTGAAGCTCGCATCGTCTTTGCAGAGGAAAGTGTATGGGGTCCCATCATGGACAAGCTTTTCGCAAAGGACAAGAAAGGAAAGAGGAGGGAGGGTGAAGAGCGGTTAGTAGGGTCAGAATACAACGCTATTGCTTGGGTCAACGACATGGGGAGGGACAGGTTTGGAGAGGCGAGTGGGAGGCTGTTGGGAGAGGCAACGGGAGCGAGCGACCTTGGAGTGAAGCACGTACGTGTTCGGGGTCGTTTTGGTTATTCCATGCGCCTCCTCATGGTTGCACTAACTTATTTTTGTTGGACGGTGTTAGTTCACGCTCTCCCTTGGAAAGCTTTCCCAGCTTGCAAACTTGCAAGAGAGTGGGACGTTGGATGAAACGATGCTCGATGGTGCGTCGCTGCCCTACTTTGGGGACATCGTTCTCCGACATAATCTGATACCGTTCGTGGTAGCGTTTCACGATGGTCTGGACTTTGTTGCCGTGCAGAAAAAGCTACTCGCGGATTTCCTAGGCATAGTGAGCGGCATGCGTGGAAAACAAAAGAATAGCCTGGATGCACAGGTAGATGCTGTTCTGTCTGCGAAGGCAAGGAAGCTCAAGGAAAGCGAGCGGAAGGGCCTCGTTATGGTGCGTATTTATACCTAATGTGACTTGTGGTACTCACCCGACTCATTGACACGGACAGGTGCTCAAAAACCATGTGAGGGACATCTTGCAGGGGAAGGTGTTGGATGTTGAAGGTGTGGTGGATGTGCTGACGCTGAAAGATAACGTCGACAGCGTAGATGACTATGCAACCGCGCTGCATCTGCTTGCGAGAGCCGAAGTATGTTTTTTCTGTGTTCTACTCATTAGTGTTATACTAAATCTCGTTCAGGACACCCCGGATGTTCGACGACTATCGTCATTCAGAAGGGCTTGGTGTCGAGTGTACTACCACGACGAGTACGTTGGCATGCTTCTGATTTATATGTGTTCATAACCCTACTTCACAGCTGGGACGTCATCCGTCAAACAGCCAACGTTACCGATGCTCAACTAAAAGCCCGCTTCTGCGCGACCGCGTTGTACCACACCCTCATTCTCATTCTACCAACAATTGCGTCGGCCTCCCCAAACGAATCATTGCCAGAGGGTTTCGACCTTGACCCCTCGCAGTGTTTACCTGTCCCACTCATGCCGGAGACGTCATCACGATTCCCTGGCATTCCAGTTGAGATAGTGGGCGAGTTGGCAAGAGACTTTAGGGCCGAGAGTTCGATAGTGGAAAAAATGAAGTTGGAGGATGTCTACTTCAGAGTGAGGGAGTTGGCTATGGAGGAATTGGGATATGAAATGCGGTAATGCTCGGTTGTTGTACTTGGACCCTAAAAACATAGCAATGTCGGTTTGGCGGCCGTCCTGCCTGGTGTACTGTCATTGAATGCGCTGCTTGAAGCGTTGGCAATGTACACGAGCGGCGAGAATGATGTTGTCCCAATTACGCTTTCGCCATTCGGTGGCATATTCATCCTGTCTCGTTTTCTCCTGCATCACCCATTTCTTGTAAAACTCTGAGAGTCCAATTTCATGCGTTTCGGGTGAGGCAGATTCGGGAAGAGACGCCAAGACGGATTGTTTGGCCATCTCGAACCGAGAGTTGCTCTGACGTAGCCTGTGAGCCAGGATCCAACAGAACGTAGCACGACCTACATCGGTCCAGAAATTGTGATTGAATGCGTCGAGTTGTTCTCGAGCGAGCTTGTACTGCAGTTCCAGAGTATGGTCGTACTGGACGTCTGTGAACTCGTTGAGAGAGTAGGGGTGGTTGACATGCGACTCGAGCTGTCCATAGGCGTGTGAAGTTGCTGAGGTGGGTGTGTCCGTGTAGACGATGGGACGGAAGTTGGAAATGGGGTCGTTGGGCCCGACGAGGTGTCGAGATGCAGAAGAGAGATGTAGCGAGCGAGACAGCGAAGTGACGGTGCGGAACGTCTGGTACATCGTCGTCGTAAGTTGAGATGCGTGACGGGAACACTCTCAGCTGAAAACTCCGTTACAGTGCTTACCGCTACTAGGAAGTCGTGGTTAGCCTTTAGATGCTCCCGCTTGTACGCTATCACCGCTCAGCGCTCAGACTTGGTGCCTGATGAGGCGTGGGCACTCGGTGTAGGATGACGAGGTCTGTTTCATCTCGGTCGATTAGACTGATGTGTATGATAAATTGCTGGTAGCGCAGTCCGTGCCACCTTACACACACGCAGTCCTTTCCTTCACTGCGTTTCCGACCCCAGCTCGTCTCCCCCCATTCGGACTTGCATCCCGTGAAACTGTTTAAACTATGCGGCGACTGCTGGCATTCGTTTTGCATGCGACTGCGGTAGCTGTCATGACGTGGGGCTGGTTTAGTATGGGTAAACAAGGTGGAACCATCGACAACTGGATGAGGAGCAAAAAGGGTGGTTATTCTCAGTTTCTAACAAACCAGGGGTAATGTCATTCCTCAGGAAACATACAGAGCTAACTCGGGGTTTGTGATAGACTGCTCATTGCGTGGTCGTGCATGGTCGTCAGTCTCTTCCGTGACTTATTCCCGTCCGTGGCAAGTAAGTGTCGCCGCACCGAGACGAGTCCATGAGCTGACAGAATAACACAGTCGTTCGTGACGTCAAGAGGGCGCTCCTGATGATATCGTTGCCGGTCAGGGAATCCTCCATAGACATCTACTGGCCAAAGCTGACTTGCATCTCATTTCACCACAGCTTGCATTTGCCATCTCGTCCATCTACTGGTCTCTCCTTTTGCTTCTCCCACACCTCATCATACCACCTATAGGCGAACCACAACCCTTGCCCGACGCCGCGCCGCACCTCATAATACGACTGCCTATCACGACCGATTTGGCGTTGCATGCCTCACCTTTACTCACCCTCTTGGTCGACTTTTTTGTGTTTGAATCCAAGTTCTCAAAGACGCACGTCCAAAGGGTCGCGCCGGTATCCGTCGTCCTCTTTGCCGTCTGGTATGCTTCGTTCGTAGAATATTGCGCCATGTTCAACGGATCGTGTGCGTGTTCTATCCTTCTCACAGCTCGACGTCCGTGGGAGTCTGACGTTTTTTCCATTGACACATCTGATTCTAGTCCCATACCCGTTTTTGACATATAGCCCTTTTGCGGTCCGTGTTTTGATCTATACCGCCACCGCCGGGATCGCCCTGGGTTGCTTCAGGACACTCAACACACTGCATACTTGATCGTCAGCAAGTCGTTATACCTGACACGAGAACCTCTAGGCTGTACAGTAGACAGTTAAATTAGCTACGCTGCGCGTATGTCCCAGTCGGGTTCTAATTATTTTAACCCCCCTCCCTACCGCCGGAATACGGTTGTATCACGCCTTGCCTCAAGGTCCCTGTCTCTCAGCCGAGCGTTTGCGACGTGTCAGTGCGAGTTGCATGACCATCAGCAACGAGCACCCAGTGAGGCAGATGAGCTATCAAATCGTCTCAGTACGTCGTTATCCGGATGGATCGATAAGATCGTACCCCATTGAAGAGCGAGGGTTGCCACCACTTGTATTGTGGCGTGAGCAGCGCACCCGAGATGGGTCCACCTACGAGCAAGCTGTGAAGCGATCGTGTGAGATAATTCTATGTGAGGACGCACCGATAAGACTGCCGATGCCGGCGACCGCGATCCCAATTCCCATGCGAGCACTGGATGGTTGACTGTATGAGCATTCGGGCTCAATTGATCGGACATGTAGAACCAACGAACCCGAGTTCCGAGAGATTACTGGTAAGCAAGGCCATGATGGGCGGCAATAATGCGATGTCTGTCGGTGGAATTCAGTTCGGTCCGTCTGATCCTACGAAATAAGGACAATAGGGAACTCACAAATACC
Source organism: Exsudoporus floridanus (assembly GCA_038094735.1). Classification (NCBI taxonomy): domain Eukaryota; kingdom Fungi; phylum Basidiomycota; class Agaricomycetes; order Boletales; family Boletaceae; genus Exsudoporus; species Exsudoporus floridanus. The sequence goes on from JBBPUP010000269.1 coordinate 23,632, forward strand.
AGTAAAATAGCCATAAATCGTTCCGATTACAGCGACTGACGGGACACTGCTCAGACCAATCATGCCGAGGATGATAATGCCGCACATGGCGGTGGATACGATCATGAGCCTGGGCACGCCAACACGGGGTGCGATGAATCCGTTAGACAGTCGACCTATCAAGCTTCCCCCATTCAAAAGTACCAACTAGACGGGTAAGAGATAAGTCAGATATCAAATGACTGAGGTGGCACAAACATATCACGTACGGAGTAAAACGAGAACGTCTGTGAATTCCCGTGCTGGACGGAATCCAATTGCAAGTAAAACAGCGGGTAGAAAAATCCTATCTGAAAGCATAGCAATCTACGTTACCGGTTGTGTCAGTCATCAAGAACAACTATGATGTAGACAGTCACCTACCCAATACTCGCAATACAAAAAGGCACGTCGTGGATGACACTCCTTCCGACGGTCAAGTAATTTGTAGAATGCCTAGACGGTTCCAACCGCGGGCGCATAAGGAGACAGGCAATAAGAAGAAGGCAGCTGATCAAAGCAGCGCTTATTCGCACACCGTTAGCAAACCCTACGCTCCGGTTAAACAAGTTGTTCAACATGATCGGGTGTATGATCGCTCCCAATGAGGATCCAGAGGCGACGAGGCTCATGGCAAGCGTACGATGCCGGTGGAAATAGTGGGATATCACAGCTATGCACGGGACGTACACAATCCCCTGAGCAATCCCGAGGGCGATGCCTTGAGCAAGAAAGACCTGTCATTTCAAGTTAGTGGGGCATGGCTTATCAGTAGGATGACAGACCTGGTAATATTGACCCGGTCGGGTGAGTGAGAGCATGAACAATGCGAATGACTGCAGTATTGATCCTCCGATCACCAGATGGTAGCTTCGGTACAATTAGTATCGAGTGCTGACAAGGCCCGAGATGCCAGACTCGGAGACGTACAAATAACCCCGATCATAGAGTATACCTGCAATAGGACCGCATCCAGTTACCAGAAATGCATTGACGCTTCCAATCCAACTATCAAGCAGGTTTGAACCACGTACACAAAGCTCTAGATGAGACTCACGATATCGCAGACACCGATTCATTCGTTAGATATTGTAGGGTGTAGAAGTCTGCGACAGTCAATACAAGACCACAAGGGATTTCGGAAAAGGGTTGTACCTTGATAAACGCCAAACGACGAGGTATACCTTTCTTTCGCGTGAGTACGTACATTTTTTTAATGCAAACGGTCGCGCCTACCCAAACCCGCAAAACTGGACTAACGCGCTGTTACGGCAATAAATTGTTCGTATCGCTCAGCGGATTCGAGGAAAGCAGTGGCACTCACGCGCCAATGACTGTGCACCATGCTGCAGTACCCCCTTCGGGAAACTGGACGGGTTCAACTTCAATCTTGACAAAATCCTCCTTTGCATCTGCAACAAAATCCGGGCGGATTTCTGTTGCAGTCTGGTTCGAATACAAGCTGGAGGGCATCCTATGCGCTAAGACAAGGTGGTGGTGGCGACCTTTAAACGACACCTGTCTGCCACGGATATAAGCGTAAAGGTCCTTTTAGCGATCCACGTGGGTTGAAAGGATTCAAGGGGGTAGGACTCAGCGTCTGATACGGCTGGCCATGCAGATTGGTTGACTGGTCCACTGGTGAGCCATTGGCTCGCTATCGACGAATCATCGCTTATCCCGTTCGTCCGACTGCCCGGGCGGTCTAGTCATCCAGTCGGCCGATGTACTGCCAATCAGTTCGTCTAAACTATCATCAATCACTGGCAGTGTGTGGCACTGCATGCTGAGTCAAGCCCATGGTGTTAGCAAATTGGTGCGTTTTACTTACTGCCGAGATGTTTGCAATTACAGTAGTAACGTGGGACTAGTCAGCTTGCGGTGGCGTCGTTTGTCGAGTCGCAAGATAATCATACAGGTTTGTCAAAGGCCTTGAGGTTCGGCCTGTGGCAGGGAAACCAACCTACCCAGCACGACTCTGCATCATCCTTGGCCTAGGCAATTGCAATTGCATTTCATATCCGCTCACAGGACCAGACCAAGAAGCAATGCAGGTCGCCCAAGTTGGCTGTCTTCGGCAAAGCTGTGAATGAAATCAAACAACACCATGAAGGACCCTTTCGAGATATCAAAAAGCTTGCAAAAAGCCCGGCGTAACTCCTGATTCCTTTTCGGTTAACGGCCGTCCTCCAATCACAGCTCACAAAAGGCCTGTGAGAGAGTCGTTGAGTGGTAACACTACACTGTTTTTGTAGATGGGGGGCATATCGAGAATGACAAACAGGGTCATTCCAATGATTCCATTCTAGCAAAAGATTGAACTGGTCAAAGGGGTATTCACATTCATTATCATGAACTTTTTCGTCGTGGAAAACGTGGATAATGCACACCCACGAGTAGAAGACCATATCGAACCGGGTAGGTAGACACAATGGCTCACTGGTCTCTACATCTTCCCTCCTGCTGACTTTGGAGGGAATCATTACATCTTGATAGTTTGTACGATGAATGGTCGAAACAAAGATCGTGAGATACCTATTTGTAAATTCTGCGCGCGATGTCGTTTCAAGTGACATCCGATCAGTAAGCGATCGACAATCAAAGCAGGATTCGATGCGTACATGATTCTGGTATAGGATTGGGCTCTGGTACCGGATGCTGGTCAAGATCATCCTCCCGACGCGTGGAGACGAGAGTGAGCGTGCGATCGAACCCGTGGTTAGACTATCAGAGCGTCACTCGCTCGAATCATGACCCCGAGAAAAAGAACTAGTACGCACGAGATCTCTCCATGTCTCTTCCTCGTCGTTTTCGGTTTGCAACTGATATATCTGCATGAACCCCTTGAGGCTAAAGTAAAAGTACGAGGGATTCATCTGTACTGGCCCCGGGTGCAAAGGGGGGACGTGGACGTACGTCAGACCACCATCATCGGTCACATCGAGAAACTCGACGAGTTCGTCCTTGGTCTCTTGGGAGAACGGTGCGCCATTCGTGTCGCGCGCCCACGCGTCCAGGCCTCCCTGAGTGAGGTACGCATCTTCCGGTGGCGCAAGCAGCGAAAGACCGTGTGCCTTGCGCGACACGGCAGGCGGGACAGGCGTGCAATATTTCGTGAAAATGTGTTTGAGACACGCTTCCAACTAGAGTGGTGCGAGTGTCGTGCATCAAGCGTAACGTCACAAACGACACCGAACCATCGCCCACCTTTTGTGATATCGCACCATCGTCGTCGAGGAGCTGGGCATCTGGCTGGGCGTTTCGTCTGCCTTGTCGGGACGATGGCTCGGGCGTCGCTGGGCGGGGAGACTGCACGCGTGAGTCGATGATAGAGCTCGTGGGAGGCATCGTGAAAAGCATGCACAGATCACCCGTGATCGAGCAGAGAGTCTCCCTCGAGCTCGTCGTGTCAGACGATGAGCAAGGGTCTGGCGGTCACGTGCTTGCACCAGCACCATGCGCTTCCTAATCGGGTAGCCCTCCCACTGTCTTCCGGCACAGTAATGGCTGCCAACGCAAGGGCGGAACCCATCTCCATCGAGACGTTGTTGCAGAAACAAAAGGCGGAGAAAGATGCTGCTGCAAAGGTGTGTTCACATGAATGCTTTGCGCTGCTTTCGCTCATTGGGGCTCTGTCTGTAGCCTAAATTTCTCAGCAAGGAGGAACGTGCTAAGATTGCGATTGCCAAACGGGCTGCTGAGCTCAAGGAACAACGGGAGCGCGAAGAAAAGGTGAGACAGGATAGAGATGCGCTTGAGCGGGACGCAGAGATGGTGCGTCAACGGGAGAGAGAACAGGAGCGTGCGGCGCGATATGGCAGCACGACTCGTCGTAAGCTCTTCTCCCTCCATCCTACATCACCGAATGTTGACTGTCTGGTACAGAAGACGACAAGGAGAGGTATGGCCATCCGGAAAAGGACGGTCGTCATGGAAGACGAGAGGGGAGAGGTAGGGGCAATCAGCAGGATGACCGTCGTGCTTCGCAGGGTGCCCAGGCGTCTCGGAGTGGCTTTGCAAACGTCCCTACTGGCCCACGCGCGGATCGGGTGAAATCTTCCAATGCCCCGTCATCAAGTGCGACCCCGACTCCTACCCCTGCTTTGTCCACACCATCCGGTAACGGCACGCTTCCCGAGTCGAGTACGCCACATGTTCCTCCCATGACAGACACCGACCTCTCGGCCCTGCGAGACCGATATCTCGGAGTAACGAACAAGAAGCGTAAAATACGGAAGATGAATGATAGAAAGTTTGTATTTGACTGGGCAGAGGAAGAGGACACGTTTGCATCTGATTCGCCTATTGCCGTGGGGGCCAATAGGCAGGGTGCACAGGTGATGTTCGGTCGGGGGCGAGTAGGTGGGATAGATGACGGTGGGGCAGCCTACAGCGGCACCACTACCGAAGCGAATCTCGCAGATCCCATGGAAAGGAGGAAGGCGGCCAAGAGCGGTATTGACGAGCGGCACTGGTCGGATAAACCACTTGCGGAGATGAAGGAACGGG
>JBBPUP010000270.1:5178-31288 GCA_038094735.1 Exsudoporus floridanus
CGCCGTGTACGCAGTCAAGGGCCGTGTGCGGTGAGTAAACTGACACGCCTGCCGCGGCAAGATTGAGAAGGGAGGCTTGAAGGGGGTTGGAGAGTGTGAGAGACGAAAGCGGTTTGAAGATTGTGGGATGGTATGACACGACAAGTGCCACCGAAGGTTCCAACGCTTCTTGCAGAACAGCGGAGGTCAGGCTGGACGAAGAAGAGAATCACGAAACTATTCGCGGACGTGACGAACGTAGATATGGACTCACTCGATCGTTAATAGAACCCTGTTGGCATTGGGGCGCAGAACAGGCGACTCTGATATACGTGCGCATCAAAAAGAATGCTCGCATCGAAGCCTATCATTCTGTACCTAACAAAAGGCCTACCTGTTGTAGCGGTGTCGGAGTCACGCATCAAGTGAGGGTACAGAAATGACCTACGTTATCCCATCTCTCTGCAAGTCGGAGCGGTGCGATCCGCTCCATAGCCTTGAGCGCACATTTGACTACGAACTGCGAGTGTGCCATGGCATGGGTCTAAGGGTCTAGAGTCACGTGATAACATGAGGGACACGTTTGCGCGCAACTACAGCCATCAAGCACAAGAACATCTCGAAACGTAGACAAGATGGTCAGTCCTGAATATCCTTCTCGTTCCAATCCTCGTGACGATGTGTACAGGTCGTGCTGGCAGCCTCGATCTGCACCAAAGGCGGCAAAGGTGCGATCCGAAACTTTTTTTTTGTGCGACGACAGCTTCATGCAGTCCATACAGCCGTCCTCTCGCGTCAATTCCACCCGATGACGCGAACCAGAATCGAGTCCCTCCTCGCCTCTTTCCCGAAACTCATCCCCGCCAACAGCCAACACACCTCCGTCGAAACCGCCCAAGTCCGTTATGTCTACCAACCGCTCGAAGAGCTCTACATCCTCCTCATCACCAACAAAGCGTCAAACATCCTTCAGGACATCGATACGTTGCATCTGTTTGCCCGCGTTGTCTCGGACATGTGCAAGAGCGTGGAAGAGCGCGAGATTCAGAGGCAGTCGTTCGAGCTGTTGGGGGCTTTCGACGAGATCGTGAGCTTGGGCTATCGGGAGCACGTTAATCTGATGCAAGTTCGGAGCGTGCTGGAGATGGAATCACACGAGGAGAAAATACAGGAGATTATCGCACGGGTAAGCATCGCCCACGCATCGTCCACCAGAAGGGGAGGTGATGCGCTCAACCTGCCACGATCTACAGAACAAGGAAGCAGAGGCAAAAGAGGAACTCAAGCGCCGTGCCCGTCAACTCGAGATGCAACGCCGAGAACAACAGAAGCGTGCCGCCTCCATGGGGGGTGGCGGGGGTGGCTCCTACCTCGGGGGTGGCGCGTCCGGCCACGCGGCCGTCCCGCGATACGAGGCTCCAGATGCCCCAGTTGCGCGCACAGCGTCACCCGCACCTGCTGCGGCGTCGCGCGCGCCTCATTTCAAGACTTCCGGGATGAAACTCGGGAGCAAGAAAACGAGACAAGCAGAATTGTTGGATGCGCTCGGGGGCGAAGTCCTCACCGTCGAGGACATGTCTGCCCCTCCTACTCCTGTCCCCGTCGAACCACCAACCCAGACTCAGAAAGATGCCCGGGGCAGTCTTCCATCTGTAACTGCAGAAAGGCACGTTCACTCACGCCCCTGCTTTTGTCAATCTTTGATCTGATCATCTCTGCAGCGTACACATCGTCGTCAAAGAAACCATCTCGGTTTCGCTCTTGCGCGAAGGCGGCATCAAGTCTATGGAGCTCAAAGGCGATATGAACCTCCAAGTCGCCGATCCGTCCAATTCACATGTCAAGCTTGCCCTCGCGCCGTTTTCGAGCGACTTTGGGTCCGACCTCCAATTCAAACAACACCCCAACGTCGCCAAGTTCGCCCCGAACCAAGAGAAGATCATCGCGCTCAAGGATCCCTCGAGGGCGTTCCCAGTTGGCCAGGCACTCGCTGTGCTCAAGTGGCGCTATGCGGGTCACGACGAAAGCTATGCCCCCCTCTCGAGTAAGCCCCCCTCCCCTCTATCCGAATGACCCCAACGGAATCATTGTTGACATCTCTTTATTATTTTTACGCCCCCTTGTTTTTTCCCTGCACACGAAAAGTCAACTGTTGGCCGTCCCCCTCCAACGATGGCACATGCGAGGTCAACATTGAATACGAACTCGACCACGACCATATCACCCTCTACGACGTCATTATTTCCATACCCCTCCCTACAGGCTCCTACCCGACCGTCTCCGATCCCGCTTCCAACTGGTCGCTCAACCCCTCCACGCACGCACTCGACTGGTCGATCCCCCGCATCTCCGCCGACGAACGCTCGGGTACGCTCGAGTTTAGTGTGGGCGGGGATGACGTTGGAGCGTTCTTCCCCGTCAAGGTCGCCTTTGTTGCGCAGGGGAGTTTGGCGGGGATTGAGGTGGCAAAGGTGACGAGGGTGAGTGGGGGGGAGGAGGTCGTGTTTTCGTCGGATGCGGTGGTGAATACGGAGGAGTATGTCGTACTGTGATTCTTGGACGGTGTCGTTGGTATTGTTGTAGTTTCAATAGATCTTTTGCACGATACCGGGTCTGGACGACTCGAAGCCTTTTCCATTGATGGCAATACATTGGCAGAAACATCCATGCTACGGTGTGTATAAGCTACCTGGCTTCTGTATTGTCTACAACAAGTGCTCCGCTCCGGGATAGTCATCAGAAGAGTAAAAAAAAAAAAGATATCCTGAACGTGTCCACCAAAGTCTGGATGAAAGCAAGGCTCGATAGCGATTCAGAAAGCAAGAAAAGCATAGCACCCTCCCTTCCCCACACCATCTCACCGCCGTTTTTCCAAGACGGCACTGTGCCGCCTCTGGCCGGAGACGAGCGTCGACGGCGACAACCACGCACTGGGCGCAAATCCACTCCCACTCCCGCTCTTGCTCGTACTCTCACCACCACCACTCGCTCGTTTCTTGTGTTTGTCGGTGGGCACCGACAGCGGGGACGCCAGCGTGCTAAACATGGACGCCCGCTTCATGTTCACGTTCGTCCCCATCTCGTCTGCTCCTCCCCCACCATGGTGTTCGATGTGCATCTGCAAGGAATCCCTCTTCCCGTTCGTACTCGGATCGGGAGGTGTACCTCCGAGAGGGCGGAAGAAGCGCGCAGCGACGGTCGCAGCGCGCTTGACATGCCCACCCCCGTTCGTCCCATTCCTCGTCCCCATCCCTAGACCGGTACCCCTTGGTAACATACCCGCCGTCCCCTTTGGTTCCATCATCCACTGAAACGCCACCAGCGTCATAAACGCATCGTTCCCCGCGTTATGTAGCACGCATGGCGGGTCGATCGCGAGAGAGTGCAAGACCCCGCTGAGGCTGAGTAACGACTCCGGCAAACGGGCTCTGCCCGTCTTAGGATCGTGCATCGGACCACGTTCGCCGGTGATGAAGAGTGCACGTTCGAGATAGGCGATATCAAGGATGAGAGTGTTGTTTGGGAGTTCTGGATGTCCCGTTCATAACGGGTTTGGGTTCGCGATAAGTCGAATGTTCATGTCCGTGACACCCGCGACATCCGAAGGTAGAAGAATACAATCAGAAGAGATAGATCCAATCAAAGTGAGTTGGACAGAAATATGCGGCGGCGAGATCGGTGGACATACTTATCTTCATCTCTTCTAGACGCTGCATAATCATCTGAATGCCATGTCCGACGAGCACGACATTGTTGGGAACTGTTTCAGAATCTGGGCTAACGAGACTACTACCAAGGGGCGTCAATACGACACAACACAAAGGCGGACATGCTTGAACGTGCGTTCAAGGCTCACCTGAGGACAGATTGGATGATACGTGGCATTTTCGATTTAGGTATTACTTGACTTTCTCCAAACTAGTTTTTCATATTGGCCATTTTTCGATGGATCCATAGATGAATGTGTTTAATGTCAACAGAAGCACGGATAGCCGGTCTAGAGCTTTACGCACAGCATACTACCGTTCTCAACCCGACAACCACAGCCATAGAAAATATGAAGACGCGAATTGCGCATCAATAAAGCCCACTTTGGGCATGACAAGATTTAAAAGCGCAGATAAAACGTACCTGCCACGACACAGCTGGCGACGCCTTATTGAACACGTCTGCATATTCGGATATGATGTAGTGACCCTTACTGTGATGACTCAGCGCCAGACCCTTGACCATAAAACACCAAAGAAAACGCGCACCGGTAATTCGTGTCTGGTACAGGCGGCCATGCGCCCGCTCTAACGTCACCTTGTCAGCATCACGTGTATTAGAGGGGATTCAAGGACGCACGCCTCGAGATAGTTGCACCGGATTGTTGCATATCCCCACTCCGTGCACGACCTATCGTTCCTTTCGATGGATTCGAAATCGATGGCTAAAAATGTCTTGTCCCGGGTTGCCCAGAGTTCTCGGATGGCATTCGGGTCACCAGCACGGATGCGGGCTTTGAGCGCCGCGAGGGTGATGGCGGGAAGCGCGGCATGGAGTTTCTTGTAGGACGAAAAGTCGTTGACGTGTCGAAGGTGTCGTTGGGAGGTCTCGAAAGGTGTGACGAGGAGGATATTCTCCACCTGAGGGAGCGTCTCTCCGAACCTGCAGGCGGGTTGACATAGGAGGGGATAGAGGGATGAGTGCTGGAAAAGAGCGAGAACGGTAAAGAGAAGACCCACCGTGTTTTGATCATCTTGGCAAAGGCAGCGATGGAGGCCATGCGCGTTACAATGTGTGCGCGGCCTGTGCGTGCATCCGTGACGGTGACCACGGGCCAGGAGAAGGCAAGGAAACCTTCAAACGTCTCAAAGAACTGACCCCACGTCCGATCGTGCCTACGGCGATAGAAAGGAGAATCAGTGGAACGTTGGCGTCAGTGTGGGACGCACATCATACCATGCTACGCCGTAGAGTTGGAAATACCCCATGTAGGCCGAGTAGACCTGGGAAGTCAGGGATCATTAGTGTCGTTGTTTGCCATCCCGAAAATCTGTCAATGGAAAAGAACGCACAGACTGAAGATCATACTTCCAGCCCTGAGGATCAACCAAGTAAAAGTCAGACATGGCCTCGATGTATAGGAAATCTCCGAGATGGTGGTGCTGTGATCAAGTATGTAGTCTGAAAGGCGCAATCTACCTGAGAGGCGCAACCTAGACAGACAGAACGTTGCGCCAGGACAACAAGAAATGGCGACAGCTGTTAGACAGGATTTATAATTTTAAACTTGGTGGGGGAGGGCCTAACCGTAATGCGTAAGTTCCCAATACAATAATGCATTACGGCTCGGAGAACAAACGTCACGGGTGTCTTTCATCCGCGGCAGAATGAGGACGCCACCATTACGGAGAAGGGAGATTATCGTCAAAGAACGCCACTCTATTTGCTAACACTGGTACGGGACGTCGCGACGATGCCGCGTAATTTATGTCAAAGAACCCAAGACACACGTCGCGGAGTCGAATGCCTTGCGTCCAACTCAAAAATTGACTTCGCTTGCAGGGTTCCTCCCATGTCATTGAGGGTCACATGGAAGGCCCCAACCCGAGCGGGAAGCGAATCGGTGCCAGCCCGAAGAAACGTTTTGCTGAACTCGTCCGCATTTCTCCATGTTGCAACTGCAAGTCAGGTACAACGATTCATACAGTGTATTGGGCAAAGTTGAAAAGTGCTCGCAAGGCTATTGAATAACTGCGGGAAACAAGGATGGTTAGCTCGGAAAGAAGAGATAAAAAAAGGAAGATCAGAGACTTGAATGGGTCCCGAAGGAACAACGCCCAAAGTGCATGCACGTCACGCTTGCAAATAACTGCATCCTAAACGAGAAAGCCGAATAGAGGCTGGGCTTACCTGTGTACACTCAAGAAACAGGGCACAGCTGCAGTCTAAAGCCACACCTTCCCGTTCGTACGCTCAAACGTAAGGTTATTCTACAAGAAAGGTCAGTCAGTAAACGGCTCAAGCTGTGGGACAAAGAGGACAAGGGATCAGGTAGAGAATTCGCATTCTTCTCATCGCCTGCTGAGCAGACTATCGAAGTGAGCTGAGTTTACGAATAATTCTCATCACAAGAAGAATGGAAGGGAATGCAAACGTACCTTTGTCGAGCGCACTCACTAAACACGGGAGCTTGTTGCACGGTCTTATTCGGGCAAATGCCGATCGGGCTGCTTAGTCATCTCCATCAAGCACCAGACCTGCCCTCAACGCGCTCCAGCCACCGGGTCATAACTATACAGCACCACGCAATTATTCCCACGATCACTCAGCCTCCAAGGTGAGCCCCGTCCTGCTCGTATCCCAATACCCCCACCGACGCCGTGAAGATGCAGATCTTCGTCAAGACCCTCACCGGGAAGACGATCACCCTTGAGGTCGAGTCCTCCGACACCATTGACAACGTCAAGGCAAAAATTCAGGACAAGGAGGGGTAAGCGTCCGTTCCACCTCCACCAATCATATCCGCAATGACGATCACGCACGTATAGCATTCCCCCCGACCAACAACGTCTCATATTCGCCGGTAAACAGCTCGAGGACGGTCGTACCCTCAGCGACTATAACATCCAAAAAGAGTCGACCCTCCATCTCGTTCTCCGGTATGTCACCCGCTCGAGGCACGCTTTCTGGTCTGTGTGTACTGAAACGGTGCCTAGCCTCCGTGGCGGCATCATCGAGCCTTCGCTCAAGGTTCTTGCATCCAAGTACAACTGTGACAAGCAGATCTGCCGAAAGTGCTACGCACGCCTCCCACCCCGTGCAACCAACTGCCGCAAACGAGGCTGTGGTCACTCTTCACAGCTTCGTCCGTGCGTACCCATTCCACTTTCCCGATCGTAGTCACACTCACGCATCGCGACAACAGCAAGAAGAAGTTGAAGTAGTCCACCCGCTGTCGTGCCAACGTTGCATGTGCGTGCACGCTACGTGGAGATATGGAGTACATACGAACGACGAAAGCACGAGGATGCCTGTCACCTCTTCCAGGCAATGTTTAGCCATGTACCTTGTATCACACCTGACTCGCATATACAACTCATAGTTTTTTTTGTCTGCTTCCGCGTATTGGGAAGCCGACCATTCGCTCGTCCATCGCCATCAGGGATTCAAACGTTCATTCTGGTAATGATCAAGCCCGACGGCGCAAGAGGAAGATCCAGCGTTCCGTTTCGGGCGCCCTTCAAATATGCAACTCCCACCGTTATCACCCGCTAACTCTATGCAGTAATTCAGCTTCCAAGCCATCAACGCGACGCCATATGTCGTAAACTTGATTATTGCAGACAAAAACCGTTGGCAGCAAAGGACTCTGACAAACAGTGTCCAGTGCTCGCGACCCTGACAAGTCTTGTGTCTATTTTCGAAATACGACTGCATCGATGAGTTTACCTTGACGAGGCGTTTCGGGTGTGTCGTAGCACCCGGGGATCGACCGTCCCCCCTCGCCCTCGCCCAATTACCCTGACTTTTCCGCTTCCGTTGTGCTGTGAGCGTCTGCCAAGCCCGTGAGGACGCCTTACGACGTCCATCCGTAGACCATGTACGGTTCTCACCCTCGAGCTCTACTGTCACCGTGATCCACGTACGACCCGCACGTCATTTCCGACGTTGCCACTCGGGACATCAATACCCCCATCCAATGCATACCCCCCACACGTCGAGTGACGCGCCACTCTGAAAATGGCACGCCCATCTATCGCCCCAAAACCTCCACCCGGTATGGCGACGAACGGGTTCTGCTGTGGATGGACCTCGAGTCAGCCCGGCGACCCACTTCGCTGGATTACGGAGGATGGGGACATGCCGTACTTGTTAACCAAAGGTATATGCCCATGCCTGGGATGTCCTTGGCACTACTTCGAAACTGCGTCGACGGCTCGGCTGGTTGGGGTGATTAACGACTGCCAGTGGTTCGGTACGCGGGTGAACGTCGAACATCCACACCGTTTGTGCATTTGGCTGAAATTTGCACGTTCATGGAGAATCGCTGTTGTGTATGCTGATCCGTCTGGGCGGCACTTGTGGATATGAAAAAGGGTCTGATGCCGTCCACTTCGTGCATCACACAACGTCATCTCACGTCGTTCGTCACTACAGCCGAAATAACGCCGTTGCGCCAAAAAAAAAAGAATCAAAGCGAATGTACAAATTCAAACGTCGAAATCACTAAAACGAGCGGACGAATCAGTTCACACCAAAAAGTCGCGGTAAGTGCCATAGAAACGACAAAGAAGACGCCGCAACCAGTGTGCCAGGATGAGAATCCCATGTCACAACCGTTCATTACCATATGCATGTAAAGAACAGGGCTAATGATATGAAATGGGGCGGAAATGACACATTCTGTCCAAGCGTCCAGAGAGAACGAGGTCCAAACACAAACTACGTGCAATGATAGGTAATCAGCCTAATGTAAAGTGTCACCAAACACCGCAACCAACAACACCAGTAACCAAAGAAGAAAATGGTATATGAAACCCTAGCACAACCGAGCCAAAAGAGCGCATGCCCAGGTGTAGGGGGGTTTTGGAGAGGCGTTTAGAAGACCATAGCGGCACCAGCAACCGCCGAAAGAACAAGAGCAGCAGCGGGAGCCACGCCCGTCATCTTGAAGGGTGCAGCACCAGAGCTCAAAGCCGAGGGACTAGAAGCAGCTGAGGAAGAGCTTGCTGCAGCGGTGGCCGAGGACGCGACGGACGCAGCCGACGAAACAGGACTCGTAACAGTCGCCGAGGAAGCGGTAGCGGAACCCGAGCTAAAACGACAGTCATCAACACGGTCACTTCCCAACAAATAATCACCTACGTGGACGCGCCAGAGGTCGTGGATGCTGCAGTAGTCGAGGTAGAACTGGCGGCACCAATGACAAAGGGGGTACTCGTAGAATACACATCGTTGACGTCGCTACGAGATGGCATCACATCAGTACCACATCAAGCACTAAATATGGTAATCCGTACGTGGTAGAATAGGCCACAAGAGTGTACGTTGCACTGTTCAAGCCATCGGTCAGCAACTGCAGACGTAACGTATCAGACGAAATATAACGTACCCGACTGGGACTTGAGGAAGCTCAATAGTGATCTGTCCAAGACTGGTCTGCACGGTGTTCGCGATGGCGAAGACGCTATTGAAAGCGGCGTATTCCAATTCGAGGTTGAAGTAGGCAGGATCCGTGGTAGAAGCAGTCCACGTGATCGTCGCCGTACCTCCAGTCGTCCCACCCACAATTGGGTTGACGGTCAAAGCTGAGACGAGGGGAAGAGCGAGTAGGAGCGTGCTTGACAAACAAGGTGTGGGTGACGACGAGCAACCAAAATGCTAGCACGTACCTGAGCTTAGCGAGCATGTTGAGTGATAAAAGGGAGGCAAGCCAAGAGACCAGAGAGGGATGGACGTGAAGGGGAACTATGAAAGTTGAGGGAAGAGAGCTGGAGCTGACGGCTTTTTATTCCCGGATGGTCTGAATGCAAACTTGAAATTCCCACACCGCTTATGGTGCGATGTCGGCACGCGTGCTTCGTGAGTTATTCTGAGACTAGCGAGTCCCTTTCCGAGACTCTACGCGATGTTCATTGCAACCCTACTAACGTATTCTAATGGCCATTACGAACGAGACTCGTATTCGCATCATTCCCCCTGGAGATGGGAGGGACCAGCGTGTTGTAAACACGCCCAGGCGTTGACGAACAATTATAGTAAAACGGCCTAATAGATCTGCGTGGGAAGGGACGTCAATGCACGGAACACGTACGAGACCAGACCGACATACCTCATCAAACGGCCGGGTGTCATTGAAACAGCTCTCCCAAACCTCGTTCACCGCACGCGCCGCTGTCGCTTCATCCGGACACATTGGGTTCGCTCGAACAGACAAGATTGCCCTCCGACGCACACAAGCCTGTGTACCCACCCAAAAATGTAACGGTTCGAGGTACCACCAGAAAAGGAGGCGTCAGAGACGGATATAGCGAGCATGGGAGACGCTACCTGGTGTTGTTTGGTGAACGACACGTGGCCCCGGCCGAGTTCGCGCATGTACCTGCAGTCACCACTCAGACTGTTCGCGCGGATCTTTGCGGCGTCAACGACGACATCGGGCTCGACAGGGAAATTCGGTTCTGCGGACTCACTTCGCTACAAGCATGATGTCGCAAGTTGTGCCAGTCAACGTTAAACTTGCAGTGATCATACATGTGTACGAGTTCGTGCGTCAGGGTATCCTCCATGTGCCGCTTGCTGCCAGGATGGTTTTGGCATAGCACGATCGCGCCTGCTGGATGAAACCCCCCGGAACGCGTAAGATCGCACGGACCACACAAAATATTCCCAGGTGGAACGGCGCAACCGGAAAGACGAAGGTGCTTGAGCATAAACACCACCGACGGACCTGAGCGGAGTGAGTCGCATTGGGTCACATCCACGAGCGAAGTAAACGCCGATTCGCAAGTAAAAACAATAAGCACCTCGGCACGAGGAAACAATGAGAAAGACGGACTGTAATTCATCAGCTCGGTCTTCCATTTTTCGCAGCGAACGTGTTGCTGGTCCCCAAAGGCACGTTGACGTTCTTCAGGAGTGATCCCAACGCCGGTCAGCACAGCAGCCTTCTTGAGCCACCTCTGAAATGCGGGCGAGTTGCCCGGCTCCGTGGGTGTGGAAGAGGAGCTGCGTTCCATCGGAGGACCTATGTAGTGGCCCGGGACAAGCCCTTTAAGAGGAAACTGTTAGTACCTTGTTGCTAAAGTTGTTCATGCTGTTCATGGAACCGCCTTCATAACCCAAAGTCCAATTGTACAATACACCGCAGTCACTCAGCCCCTCTCCACAATCTCCCAGCCGTGCGACACCCTCCACAATACGTCCCCCACATATCGACTAAACGTGCTCCCCTCCGTCCCCACCACCGCCCACGCTCTGCCCATAACTAACGCATCCACGATTGGCGCTATATACCCCGCTAATTGCACCCCATCGTACCCGTTCCGCAACCCCTCGAGGTGTGCCGTCTCTGCTTCAAATGATCCCAGAACGAACGTGCATGGAAACGCACGTGTCAAAGGTCCAAGTAACGGATCATCGAGGCCGTCTGGTGCATCGGTCGCAACGAATAGGGGTATATTGAGGCGGCGGAGGCTTGGCGTTGAGTGGAGTCGGCTGCGGCAAGGGAGTTTTGGGAAGAAGGCGTCAGGGAGAAGAGGAAGTCCTGGATGGGGCACTCGCAGACTGGGTATGTCTGGGGGTATACCCGGTGGATCCACCATATCATCGTCCTCGCCGTCCTCATCGCCATCCTCATTGTCCCGGTCTTCACCAGCCGTCGCCATCACCCCGCCCATCATCGACAGAACGCCCCTCTCGAGCCCTAACGCCGTCTGCGCATCTAGTCCCAGAACGTCCCGAACCAGTTTCCACCAAACGAACCTCACATTCGCCCGTGCCCCCTGTTGAAAACGACCATCCCCCACACGCACATGCGCACCCACATACGTTCCCCCAAGCACCACCCCAACCCTCTCCGCAGCCAACGTCAACGCAGCATTCGCAAACACCATATGCCGCCTCACCTCTCCCCGTACCCGCCTGTTCTCCCCCTTCCGCAATCGGAGTCGTGAGGAGCCAAAGAGCGTCCCGAGTTGAATGAGACGCTGGGGCGCCGCAGCGAGCGTGTCGATGGGGATGGTGTAGAGGTACTTGTTGCCCTCCCGCGCGGGCGCAGGTGTATCCACAAACTGATATTCGTATGGCTCTGTGTCAGGGAGGTAAAGCGTCTCGTTGTGTCCAACGCCCAGCCATTCTTCCACCCATGCCGCAGTCCCGTTCGACATGCGTACGAGCGCCTGCTGGGCCGCGATGGGCCCTAAATCTACCAGCCACGCCCACGGGACAAGCGTATACATCATGTAATCTGCACATTCGTCTGGCCGTGGTACGTCCACCAAGGTACGCGCACATTGGTCGCGCACGGGCCGTTTATCACTGAGCTGGAGCATCCGGGCGAGTGTGCTCGAGGGGGCGTACCGCAGGGTTTTTGGGCCAAGACGGGCGGGTGGGACAAGGAGGGTGCGGTTCAGGAGACGTGCGAGTGTGAGGGCGTTTTCGAGGGCGATGCGTTGATTGTGGAGGCCGCTGTGGGGGAGGTAGGCGAGGTAGGTGGTGGTGGGGTCGGCGCGGAGGATGTCAAGACGTGTATCAAGTTCGTCGAGCGTGTCGGGAGTAATGTCGAGTTGGCGTGATGTATTCAGATCCTGGTGTGGCACGTGCGGAACAGTGAGAGGCGCGTCATCAGGCCTAGGCTCTGCCGAGGTGGTGCGCTGGGATGCGTTGACTATATGAGACCAAATCAGCGAGACCGGGAGAATACGCACGGACGGGGAGAGATGACCGTACCTCGTTGCGAATAACCAATAGGCACACGCGAAGCAGACGAGCGCACCGCACGCCAGGAGGGCCAGGAGCATCGCCAGACGACGCGTGCGGCGGTGCGGTACATGAAGGTACACGCGAGAGGATGGATCTGAGGAATGGCGCAGGTTCGACTCGGGACGGAAACTGCGCGGTGGACGCATGCGGTAGGTGCCTTTCTCGTCCGACATAGAGGGCGACAGGTAGGCATACCTCGACGTAGTGGACGTCATGGACAGTTTAGTTGTTCTGGAATCCGGAGTCCGGGCGTGGTCAAGTATTTGTTTGTGGCTGTTGAATTCCAAAGGCTTTGAACCAAATATGGTAATATCCGCAATGTTGGCTGCGTAGACTCGCAGGAACGACATTTATTACGCTTCATTGTGAGCATCACGGAATGATTCAGCATTCCTGAATCTCCAAGGGGTGCAATGCTCAGCTTTAGAGGATGTAACCGTCAACATAATAAGGAACACCCTCGTTCGATGTACTCTACCAATCAACGACATGCAAGGGAGATGCAAGAAAAGACAGAGAAAAAAGTGCCATGCTGCGTAACGGATCATATCTAGCCACATCCCGTCTCTATGTCTTCTTCTTCTTGTGAGACTTTTTCGGCGCAGGGGCTACAGGCGTGGGCGATCTCGATTCCTTGAGCTCGTCATCCTTTTGTACGTCTTCCAAACCCCGTTTCTAAACATGCGTGAGCAACCCAAGAGGAAAAAGGGAACAAGATACCCACCTTTCCCCTTCCCTTGGACTTCCCCTCCTGTTGTGCCATTGCTTCTGCTTCCTTCTCAATCATCCCCAACAACGTATTACACCTCCGCTGCAACTCCTGCGTCGACCGACTCTTGAAAAACCAGTCGAACCGAAAGACGGGAAACTCGGATATATCTCGCTTGATACGTTCATACACGTCCTCGGCACGCATCCCATAATGGTTCAACCGACAGAGCAAGTACCGATCTTCTTCTTCCGAGTAGACCTTCCCTTTGGTCGTTGGATAATTGAGTTCGAGCTCCTGCATGGGGTGTTTGACAGAGCTGATTTTTTTGGCGAGCAGGTATTCCAGGTTGGAGCGTTTGTTGCGTTTGGCTTCGCCTTCGGCGATGCGGGCGGCGATGCGAGGGTGTTCGGCGAGCTCTTTCCAATGTTTCTTGAAGTAGGTATAGTACCGTTTTACTGCCTTTGCGTCCTTGTCCTGAATCTCGGAAGCGAGGAGGTCATAATCGTCCGTCCTAAATACCGGAAACAAAGATCAACGTCGGGTTAAACGATAAGGCAAGCATGATAAACGAACCATCCATAGTTCTCCAACGCACGAACAAACTGCTGGAAGTCTCTCCGACTCCAGTCGTGGAATCCAGCCTCTGTATACTGCTCCTTCAACGCCAGCTCTTCTTCGGTAAGTGGTTCAGCTACAAAGTGAATGGGTGTCAGTGCAATCTACGGATCACAAATTATGTGTGGTTTTACCCGTATCGATGAATTCCTGAGCCGCAGCTCGCTCCGCTTCCAGTGACTCTGTTACGTCCTCAGGCCCTTGAACTTCTTTCGCAGTCGCAGCAATACCATTCAAGCGCTGAAATGGCGTCCAATCAGCTCCGACATCCTATGGCTCGTGATTATCAACATACCTTGAATACGGCCAGTTCTCTCTCCTGAAGCTGGGCTAGGGCTGGGTCAAAGAATTGGAAGTCCTGACTGCAAAGCGAATCACAATACGATCAGTACGGGATGGCCCAAAGTGACAATTCAATAATAACTCACATTTGTATTTGCTTCGGGGCACGTGGCATCTTCGGTGCCTTCTCCGTCTTCGACGGCCCAGCGCGCAAAGTATCCTTGAAATAACTGTCCACCGAATAATTCATCTTCCTCTCCCGCTTCGACAACGAAAGCATATTCAGGTTGAGCGTCTTGCGTCCGCTCCGGAAGTCTTCACCTTCCCATTGTTGCAATGAACTATCGGTCTTGAAATTACTGAGGTCTTCGAGGTTGAGGCCGTCGTATTTGCTGTTGAGCTCTGCAGTACGCTCTTCACCGCGCTGAATGATGGCTTCGATGTCTTCGTTGATAAGCATGCTGGCGACAGAGATCTTAGTAACCTCACCGACACACGTCACGGCTACTCACTCATCAGAAGAGTTGATAATCTTCTCTGCGCCATGCGCAATCATGTCAAGGAGCTCATCTTTGTTCGCAGCTGAGTTCCATGACACACGAAATTAGCGGTATTCGGATCAAAGGTGGTAACACTTACCTTTGGACTGTTGCTGCCTACCCTGCTGAATGACGAGCTGGTCAAGACGAAGCTTTTGCGCGGCGCGCTCGAGCATGCGCTCCTCGACACTGCCCTCTGTGATGAAGCGGAACACATACACTTGCTTCGTCTGCCCGATTCGGTGAGCACGGTCCATAGCCTGCAAGTCGGCTTGTGGATTCCTAGGCCCGCGGTGAGCACATCCCGTGTTCGTTGATCGATAGTCAAAAATCTCACCAATCACTATCGTAGAGAATGACAATATCTGCGCTCGTTAAGTTAATGCCAAGGCCTCCAGCGCGGGTAGTCAGCAAAAAGATGAACTTTTCACTATCCGGTTTATTGTACTCGTCGATTGCGACGATCCGGTCATCGTGCGCTGTACTACCGTCAATGCGGCAATACTCTGGGGACGAGAAGCCAGATGAAAAGGTCTTGTAAGTATTTAACTGCACAAGGGCACGTACTAAATGCACGGAAGAGGCAATAATCTTCTAGGATGTCCAGAACACGGCTCATTTGACTGAATATCAATACCCTTGATCCTTTGGCCTTCAAAGACTGTAGTAATTTGTCCAGTATCAGCATCTTTCCCGAGTTCTCTATGAGATGTTCGTCTGTGGTGTACGGCGGACCTGGCTCCTGATCACGGGAGAAAGGTTGAAGTATATTACCGACCGATGAGGCAAGAGAGACTTACTGCGCCATCAAAGAGATAGGGATGACATGTCACTTTCCGAAGCTGACATGACGTTGGATATGGTACCCGACATTAGCCATAAACACATACCTGCATGACCATGTTCATCAGACGAGTCTTTCCCTCTTTCTTGCCCGTCAGCCCTTTTGGAAGAAAATTCAGAACGAAACACTGGAAGTGGACAATAGAAAGACAAACCATTGACGGCGTCTATATCCTTCTCCAATACAGAGCGATACCACTTCCGTTGCATCTCAGTGAGACCGACGTATATATTTATCTCCTTCTCTATAGCCGGTTTTAATCACGAGGAAGTGCGGGGCGAGGAAAGAGTGGCTTACTTGGAAGAAGGTTCTTCTCCACGTCGGATTTGACACGGCGTAGGAGGAAGGGTCGCAGTATTTTGTGCAATGCTTCCACAACTTTCTTGCTCTTCTCCTCCTCGCCATCAGCGCCAGCATCGTCCTTATGAAGAAAATCGTCGAGATCGGCATAGTCGGAAAATATCTCGGGACAAATGAAATTTAGAAGAGCAAACAGCTCTTTCAGGTTATTCTGGAGTGGGGTACCCGTGATCAATAGACGACCGCGGGACATGAAGGCGCGAACGATCTGGGCAAGAATCGAGTCAACGTTCTTGATGCGGTGGGCTTCGTCGATCACGATGTATTCAAACGAGAATTTCTTGAGCGCAGACTTCTCTATGAGGCAGATCTCATACGAGGTGACACAGACATCGAAATCTTGCGGGATGAGTCGATTGGCAATCAATTCCGCACGTTCTTCTTTGCTACCAGTCAGAACCACGACATTGACGTCCGGCGTCCACCGTTCGAACTCTCGAGCCCAGTTCTGGAGTGTTGACTTGGGTACGACAATCAGATGAGGGCCATGAACATCACGATAGTGTTTAAGATAAGAGAGGAATGATATGGTTTGCAGTGTTTTTCCGAGACCCTTTAGGCGTGGTTGAGCAATTTCGAGGTATATACAGTGGTGAAACGCGCACCATTTCATCAGCGAGAATGCCGTTGAGACCATTGTGATGTAGTGAGACCATCCAATTCAGCCCCTGCAGTTGGTACGCTCTCATAGTGCCGTTGATAACTATCTGAGAGTGAGTAGTGACCTGGCGATGGTATGAGAAAACTGACAACTCGGTGATTCTTCAAAGACGTAGGGCTGATCATCTCCTTCGGCGGCGAGCTCTCCGTCTTTGAGCAATTCCTCATCTTCCTCTTTCTCTGACTTCCTGTGCCGAGCGCTTTGGTCTCTGGATGGTGATGAGTATGTAGCTACGAGTGACGAGCAGGTGATACCTACATAGGTTTCTTGCGACCTCTACCCCGCTGCTTTGGTTGTGCATCCAAGAGAGCGGCATACTGAGGATCACGAGCTTTCTGCGAATGCAAGAGGATGAGCAGACGCTGGGCACAAGTGAACATGACTGACCTTGATATCGACAAAATATTTGAAGAGGTCTGTTTGGCCCAGCAGGTAGGAATAACGCTTTACAGCGTCGGCAATCTGCACACTGTGGGAACATAATACATCATATTATAATGAGGAAGGTACCTTTGCCTTGTCCATCTCCTGCCTCTTTACGTGCAGCTGGCCTTCGTCCGCTTTTCGTTTTTGCTTCTTCTGCTGCCTCTCTGCAGATTGCTGCATTTTTGCCAATTTGGATGGTGACGAGCTGCTTGCAACGGGTTCCTGATGAGGCAGAAATATTAACCTAAAGCGGCTCAGTGACCATGGCGAACGAGCATGCGGACCTGGTCCTCCTGGTCGCTCAGAAGTTCGTCTTCTTCCATGCTCGCGCCCCCGTCGATGTACTCGCTCTCGCCATCATCCGCGCCCTCGCTTTGCTATTCCATACGACGTCACACACGCGATGAACATAGCGCCATCTAAAGGGGGATAAGTCACTTACCTGCCTTGACACAATATTGCTCGGAATCACGTCGCTCAATACGTCTTCGTCCATCGGTGCTGATGTGTCCTAGATGGTGCTGTCGATAAAGCAGAGCAGATAAAGAAACGCGCGGTCGAAGTCGTGTCGCCCGTTCAATGTGGTCAAAGAGGAAGCTAGCTGTGACAGGGTGACTGTGACGAGTATAGATGCTGTAACGCCACTCGCAGTAGAACGAGCCTTCCAACTCTATATCTCGCTTTACTAGGTGGGGAGGATCCACTGAATAAATGGAACACAGGATTGTCATTTCCGCACTTTGGACCGGTGTTTGTTCAATTTGCCCGGACGGCATCTTTACTAGCTGTATCGTTCGCCGTCACCATGCTCATCATTGTGTGACGCGCCCAAAGGTAACTAGGCACGGTGGCCCGACCGCACTGCGAAGGATTCGAATAGCGCGAGATACTAATCGGACCGTCTCCTGATACTAGAGCATACCAACATGTCGCATCAGCCGCACTAGTACATATGTCCCGACTCAATCAATGCGCTCCAGGTGAGTAGTTAGATCGATCTCAGACAATTCAAAACGCTGGTGTTATTCCTTGTATCTGACTCGGACACCGAGTTTCAAGCCTTTCATAACCATTTCTCCGAATGTCAACTCCAATGGCACGGTGGGACTTGTAGATTGGCATGCAGGGACTCGTCAACTGACATACCAAGGCTACCGAGAGGCTTGTTTGTTGCTTCACCCAACGTAATCCGTATTGTAATCGCACTCGAATTCCCGATCCTGGATGTCTAGCACAAATAACCCTCTTCCCCATTGCAGATCGGGATGTATGCGCGCTTTATGGTCAGGAATAACGGAAAGCACACCCATAAGATGTTGACATTTCCTCTCTCGTTCATCTTCCCCACCGTCCTTTCTGTCCTCTATCTTCATCCCCGCCTGGCGTCCCTTCCCTTCCCCCTCATCACATAACCGCTGATATGACATTCCTCGTCGATGCAACATTCGGTGCCCTCCTGCTCGGTGGGTTCTGTGCTGCAGCGTGAGTACCCGTTTTCGCCATGTCGGCTCGTGTTCAACGTTCAACTCTGCTCCAACTGTAGCCTATCGGGGGTCATGGTCGTGCAGACTTTCCTCTACGTCAAGTTATTCCCGCAGGATCCTACGACGGTCAAAGCCATTGTAGGTTGTCCCGTATGTTCCCGCCCGACGCCCTGAGCTCACATCGTCCTTAGGTTGGTGCTGTATGGCAAGTCCTCATCATTACGCACTCGCTCCATCCGTCAGTGTTCAATCTTCTTTCCTCAGGACGCTCGATACCACACACAGCCTGTTGGTCTATTCATCAATCTGGATTTATTTGATCACGAACTACGGTAACGAGATGGAGATAGACACAATCCCAATGTACGTATGCGACTTTGCCGTTCTACACTATCATTCACTGCATGAAACAATCATCCTTTAGCCCACTGGCAGTATGTACATTACATCCTGATCCTTCTTACTTTCCCGTCTAATCTTCATCGGAGTTGACGGTCATAACCACCGTGAGTGTAATTCCCTGTACGCTTGTGTAGTGGTCTCACCACTGCGGTCCAGGCAATCCTGACGTTCATCGTACACTGGTATTGCGCTTTCCCGGACACTGCCCAGTTAGGTTACTGACCCCTTTTCCAGCTTCTTCTCACATCGTATCCACAAATGTGAGTAGCATAGCACCATCTTGAACAATCAAGTTGACACTTTCCTAGTAAGTCGACAGAGATGGCGATTCACGGCGTTGATTGTAAGTACCTATTTCATCTGAAATTGGGACCTGGAACCCCTACTGACCAAAAGCCTGATTAAAGTTGGTGTTAGCGTTCTTCCGTCTTTGTACGTTCTCGCGATTCCTTTCCATCAACAGGTCGATGACCCAAATGAATTAGGTTGCGCATCAGGTAAATGATATCGAATAACGAACCACTAAATGTCCATTAAACCCGTTGATCCCTAAATTCAGTCACAACAGCCGAAATGTAAGACATATCTTTTCTTGGCAGACCATAGCCCTGAACCTCATATGCTAGGATACACACGAAAAGTTTCACTGCATTCAAGGCGAAATTCCGAGTGAGCTTGGCTAGCATTTATCGAGTGTTCTGAGTCTCACCGTCTTCTCGTAACAGTGGGTCTTCACCCTTGGCCTAGCCATGTCATGTCTCGTAGATGTTTTGGTCACGGGGTTCCTGACTCATTCGTTGCAGAGCCTGCAGAGCGAGAAGCGGGCGTCGACGAGGCAAGCATTTAGTGTATCCTGGACCTTGAGGACCGACGCTAACGCTCCACAGCTTGGATCGAATCATTAGCGCTGTGGTCCTGTATACCTTTGAGACAAATCTATTGACGAGGTCAGTCATCTCATGTAGTAATCCCTATCGCTAAAACACTTTCGAAGTGCTGCGACGATTGTATCAATGATCTGCGTGAGTAACGACACGTAGAATCCTCTGGACACTCTGACCATCATCCAAGTGGCTCACAATGCCGAATAATCTTGTTTTCATGGGGCTCCATTTCTTTATCAGCAAGTGTGCGCGGGTATTTTCTTATTCCAATATTTGTCTCTTTCCTGATTAGGGCTCCGCAGTGTATGCAAACTCGTTGCTTGCCACGTGAGTTTTCAAAGAATCTGTCATGTCATAGCGCATCATCGATGGTCACTAGGCTGAACACGCGTAAACAACTTCAACACCAACGACAACGTGCCGCCTCTACGGAGTTCCCTGCGGGGTTTCCCCGAATCTCTACTATACCACGGAAAACCGCAGGGAAACTCTCGGTGAGTCAATTGTCTGCTGTTGCCATGCGATCGATGCCGACTATTGGTTTAGCCGTGCAATGATCCCCCTACACCTACCAAGGTACGTTTTCGTGTTGAGCGCTTTCTTGATCAGAGTGCACTCATCCTCGACCGATGAACAAGCTCGAGATCACTGTTGAGAAAACAGTCGAGGTTGGATGTGAGGAGTCTTCACCATCAGAGAGTTTCAAGCGTGTGTCGATTATTGAACCTCAGCTTGGATGATTCTATAATATGTACGCATCGTCTCTGTCTTGACTCTATCTTTCGTACCATATTCACGTGGCCTACTTGAAGGATGCAATTTATCTTCGTATTGTCTCGTATCGCATTTTCTTGCATCCCGTATCTTGTACGTTTTATGTCACATGTATCATATATATGGTATGTACCCACCTTTCTTCATATCTTATTTTACCTCGTCGCATTTATATTTAACCTCTGAATGGTCATCGATCATCGGCATCATTCGCTCCCTCATGTCTTTCATCCTTTTTTTCATAATTCTCGCTTGTATCGCTTGACTAGCATGAATGGCCACCCCTTTTTTAGTCCCTTTCGCCCGGTCCTCCAGTCAATCATAACCTGTACTGGACCTGGAGCTTTGGGACTGGAAGAGACTTAATGATGACGGATTGTATGGTATCGATCCTTTTCCCTTTGGACCTGTGTGTAACCGATTACGAAATGTAGGATTGATCATTTTCGGGTCTTGATGTACAGCTTCCTTTTGTGCTAGGGCGTCCTCCAATCATTGCATAATATGCCCTGGGGTAGGGTCGTCAAGCGGTGACGTATAATATTATGGTCCTCAACTTGCCGTACCTAGTAGTACTTAGCCTCTCGAGCCTGAGTCTCGACTCCTAGTCGTGTGTGACCGAGTACTTCGACCCTTCGCCTAGTCCGACACATCCACCTCCTTCGTCTCCTCCCTCCGGCTCTCTTGGATTCCAGGCGCCAAGTATAACGCCTGCATGGAGGCGTGGTTACCAGTATGCCCGAGTTCTTGCAGCGCTCTCAGCCGAGGTCGCCTCCCTCACACCCTCTCGGTTTCACCTCCACCAACCACACGGCCCATAGCTAACCCCGGAGCTCAGGCACGAAAATGTCAGGACGTCCGCCGGAGCGGACCTGATAACGATAAAGCCAACGACGTGAAACGCGTCCCAGGATCGATAATCAGTGTATTTCCCAAACGCCGAACGTTAAACTTCGTGGACGCCCATTGACACCGGACAGCGGAATTATCCGGATATGGTATTTTAGAGTGCGTTCGGCGAGCATGCTGGACGGGCCCGGGGGGGGCGGACCGTCGGGGTGTGAGCAGGTACCAACATCATGTTTTACCCAGCCGTTCTGCTTATGGGATGCACCCTGCTCATCCCAAGGCCCTCCGAAAGCCTTGTCCGCAGCACAGCCGCTCGCCGAGTGCCGTATATCAAACTTATACCATCATGGTGGGTATGTTCATCCACTCGTTTTGCAATACCATAAAGATCAAACTGCTGGCGCATCAGGGCCATCACTTCCCCAGATTCTTAGAAACCTTGTCCAGTAAGGTGCCGAGCGAGAATTGAATTCGGCAGCGCGTGATATGGAGTCTGGACTCGGATGGCTTTATACGTGTCTCAGATTCTGTGACGCGCCAACCTCTCGGGGTAAGCGATAATACATCCGTGACTCCACCTGTCAGCGCTTCAGCCTTTGTCGTGTCACATGTCACTGGAGAATAATCATGATGGAAATTTGGATACACGTCCTCGTCTAGGTTACGGTCTGGGCTGCCGGGATAAACAACCGAACACTCGTCCCCATAAAGCGTTGACGCCCTCTTCTCTCCACCAGCATTTCCGCGTGGAGTTCCTTTGGGCCGTTCCTCTTATCACATAGGCGCTGATATGTCATTCTCCATCGATGCAACATACGGCGCCGTTCTAATCGGTGGGTCCTGTGCCGCGGTGTAAGTATCCATTCTCCCCATGTTGATTCATGTCTGACTTTACTCCAACTGTAGCCTGTCGGGGGTCGTGGTCGCGCAGACTGTCCTCTATATCAAGCTGTTCCCGCGGGATTCCGCGAAGCTCAAAGCCATGGTAGGTCGCCCTCGATAGTTCCGCCCAACGTCGTGAACTCACATCGTGATTAGGTTGGTGCGGTGTGGTAGGTCCCTGTCGTCACGAAATAACACCATCTATTCGACCAATTTCCCTCAGGATACTTGATGTGATACACAGCGTATTGATTTATATGACAATCTGGTTTTTTTTCATCGCGAATTTTGGTAACGTGATGCAGATAGATACAATTCCAATGTGCGTTTACAACCTTGCCATTCCACTACGTCGTTCATCAAATGGAAACGAACATCCTTTAGCCCACTAGCAGTGCGTACAGGTCGATCTTGATTAGTTTCTCATCTGATTTTCATGTTGCAGATGACAGGCGTGGTCACTGTGAGCGTCACCGTCTAATGCTCTTGTGAAAGTAATCTCACTGCTGCGGTCCAGGCAATCATAACATTCATTGTACACTGGTATTATGTTTCCCCAGACGCTGCCTGGTCGCTTTGCTGACATCGTTACCAGTTTTTTTGCGCATCGTATCCACAAATGTGAGTGGCATATCACCATCTTGAACAAAACACCTTATCTTCCTAGTGACTGGACATAAATGGCGATTCGCGGCATCGATTGTAAGTACCCAGTTCACTTGGAATCGGAACCTGGGTCCCAGTTGACCGAAAGCCAAATCAAAGTTGGTGTTGGCATTCCTCCGTCTGTGTACGTATCTGCGATGCCTTTCCATCATCACATTAATGACCCAAACGGATTAGGTAGCGCATTAGGTAAAGCAGATCGAATCGTGAACCGCTGCACGCCCACTAACCTCGTTTGCTGCCAACGTTCAGTCACAACAGCCGAAATGTAAGACATATCCTTTAGCAGACCATGGTCCTGAATCCGATACGCCAGGATACGTTTAAAAACCTTGATGGCATTCAAGGCCGGATTCGGAGTGAGCTTGGGTAGCATTTATCGAGTGGTTCAAGTCTTACCATCTCGTTCTCCCAACAGTGGGGCCTTACTCTCGGCCTTGCCTTGTCATGCCTGGTGGATGTTTTAATCACAGGGCTTCAGACCCATTCGCTATTGAGTCTGCGGAGCGACAAGAAGGCATCAAGGAGGCAAGTATTCAGTACACCAAAGATCTTGAGTACCGACACTAATGCTCCACAGCTTGGACGGCGTCACGGACACAATAATCCTGTATACCTTTGAGACCAATATGTTGACAAGGTGAGCCACCTTATGTAGTGTTTCTCCTCGCTAAAATGCTTTCCAAGTGCTGTGACGATCATGGCAATGATTTGCGTAAGTATTACTGACACGTGGAATCACCTGAGCGTTCTGATCCTCGTCCAAGTGGCTCACAATGCAGACCAATCTTATTTACTTGGGAATCTATTTCAGTATCAGCAAGTGTGCGTGGATATTTCTCATTTCAATACTTGTTCCTTTCCTGATGAGAGCTCTGCAGTGTATGCAAACTCGTTGCTCGCCACGTGAGTTTTGAGTCTATTTGTTGCGTCATGCGTCACTGGTTGCTACTAGGTTGAACACCCGTAAACAACTTCAATACCAACGACAAATTGCCGCCTCTACGGAATTTGGGTTCCCCCGAGCCCCTACTGCACCACGGAAAACCACGGGGAAATTTTCGGTGAGCCTATTGCCCATTGTTGCCACGCGACCGATGCCGACCGATAGTTTAGTCGCGCCATGAGCCCCCTACCAAGGTAGGTCGTCGGAGGATCGGGTGCTTTTTGATCAAAGTGTATTCATCTCCGATCGGCAAACTAGCTCGAAATCAACGTTGTGAAAATGATCGAGTCTGTGGGCGACGTACGCTCCCCCTCACAGGACATCAAGCAGGCATCGGTCGTTTAACCCCGGCTCGGATGGTCTTCCCGACTCCATCTCCACATTCCTTTCATGAAGTTTGCCTGAAAATGTAATTGGTTGACATATTGTCTTGTCGCATTTTCTTGTACATGCCGCTGATACGTTGCGGGGCACACGTATATTACATATCTCTTGCACTTGAGACATACACCTACCGACCTTTCGTTACTGGTATAACTAGTGCCTATTTTACTTGATACAAGTTTGATATACTAGGTGCTGCAAGCTCGTGCACGGTCGATGAATTCTACCATGTTGTACTTGTAATCGACGTGCTAAACCGAGCCTCATGCCTGGTATTGACCTAACCTCCGGGCGGGAGTCCTCCATCTGTAAAAATATTTTCCAAGCCAGGGATACTATGATATCCGGATGCAAGACTAAGTTCTGGCGTAAAACAACAAGCGGCTCACCGGTGCGTTGGGGAAGATCACCACCCTTGCTCGCGCATATGTTGACCCGTTGCACTGGCAATCGCGGTGGGGTTGTACCGCGGCGCAGCAACAACCCTGACTGTCACGCGTCTCGAACATTCCATAGCAGATTGGATAGGAAGTATGAAGAGTGGTTACAGCAGAGCAAAGCAAAGGGAGGAAATATTCGAACGTCACACATACCAAAAGCAGATCACTTACTACACGATGTACATCCCTCCGCCGTTACATTCTCGTCTTCGTCGAGCTTTATTAGGTTTGCAACAGCTCTAATCAACTATGCACGAGCCCAGCCCGGTGTGTAGACTCGATCAATGATAGACGAGTGAATACTCTTGCGAGCTCGACCACTGGCCATCGGGACTCATGCTAGTGTTACGAGGTAATAAAAACACAGAAAAATGTTCAGATGGTCGCGAACAAGGATGTTGTCTACGTGGGTCGCATCCATGTGTTCCATCTTCTGTACCTGAGCTACAACAGACCATCCACAAGGGTACCCTGAATGCAATGAGGGCATCGTCTGATTGTTGCTAATGTGGCACTGTGAATGCAAGAACGTAAATCAAAAGGAAACAACGCGCACTGTTACATGGACCCTCCTGTCCAATGGTTGAGATGGATTGGTCTCTGGTTGGGCCTAATGGGAAGTGAGCTGCCATGACAAGTTCCACCATCACCACACAACACAAAAACACACTGTGCCAGCTTCGTTTGCGCTTGTGGAACCTTGTCTGCTATGGGAAGCATCTTTCTTCAGATGTTTGGGAGTAGCAATCTTGGTTAGGGGGCTGAGCATGCTGAGCAAAGTGAGGTGTGCAAGGGGGATAGTATAGGATGAGTGCCAGTAGGTTATAGGCTTGAAGCACCCTGGGCTCCAAACCACCTATTTCATCAAGGTGACTCATTAGACCTCTGGCGACGATGAAAAGAATTTCTTCCAGAACATACCTATCTATATGAGTTCCCATCTTGGGGGGTCCAAGATGATCAGATGGTCAGAGAGTTACATGGTTATGGGACTACTTTTTGGATTTCCCTAGCACTAGGGTGAGATATTTTTCATGAAAAATAATGTATCTTGTGCACTCTATCATGAGACTGCCTTCTGTTGTGTAGGAAAAATAAGTGAAGATTATAAAGGCAAAGGTGTCCTGGACTCCCTTATGTGCACTTATAGGGTTGTTTTGGAGATAAGTCTCAAATTCAAAACCATATATTGGAGTAGAAAATGTTACCATGAGATAGAGGGCATCTCTGGGATCATTTTGAGCCCCTATTCATGAAAATTGGTGGTCGGGTTTTTGAGATAAAAATCAAACAAGATAATATTATGCCTGTATCTTGAATCACCTTAAGATTGAATTTTTTGGGGTTCAAAAGTGTCACCACTGCATTCAGAGGGTTCAAAAACCCCCAGGAAAAATGCCTGCATGCTTGTGTGGTGATTCCTTGACTTTCTAGACTATGTTTTTATAGAGAAGAAGGGGGAGGTAGTGATGGCATTTGCTTAAATGATTTTTCTGAGCTTAGTGAGTGT
>JBBPUP010000271.1:13666-31192 GCA_038094735.1 Exsudoporus floridanus
TCACCCGTTTGACCTCCGCAACTTTCGACAGGCTACAGCTCTCCTAGTTGTACTGAGTACTGAGTTTCAAGTTTTCATTTTGGTCGTGGCTCCAATGACTCTATTTACAGATAGCTTGCACGTTCCTTCTCCACCCGCTTATTTGAGAGAATGTTAGTTCACAGTGCAATAAATGTACCATTTGGATCAAGCAATAACCTTTGAAAGCCCCGACATAGCGAGATCATTGGGGGAGAAGATCACGCAGATCGTTGCAAGATGCTTACTTGTTGATTCTGACCGGAAACAAATGTTGTGCGGTCAAAATACTCGAGCCTATACCTGGAGGACAATTAGCATCACCTCAAGCTGTGGACTTGCCTCAGTCAGAAGACATGACCCGGATTGCACCGGATCACGGGGATTTGACATGGGATGAACCAGAGGAGTTTGTGGATCTGATGGCCTTGCTGCTGACGTTCTTTATTGACAGGTTGTTGCCCAGGCCTTGTGGACGCTGGCAGGCGTTGATACGCAGACGTCAGCCACTTGCACCGTTCATGCAGGGTAGTTGGCACTTCCGAAATACGTGGTGATTAATACTTGGGGAATTTAAACCCAAGTCCATTAAAGTTTCTTCCTAACTGCTGGACGACAGGAGTTACAGGACGATTCGAAATGATGGTTGTCATAAATTCCAAGACGGTCGTTCACTCGGATGGCTTCTTTCTGCAACCTCTGGACCTGTTTGTTCGTTTCGTTTTCCTCGAGTTGGAAATGTTCATCTGCAACTTATTCCTGAACACACTGTGAGCACTTTGACTGCACTATGCACCCCTGACACTGAATTCCAAATTAGCCAGTCCAAACTTCCCATTCAGATTGGAGAGGGATGAGCAGACCACCTTCGCCCCATTCTATACACTGTACCCTCACCCTCGAACGCCATGCCTCGAAATACTAATCTGCCTCCCGTAAGCGTTCGCTGTTCTGGGTCGTTCCATTGACGCTGTAACATCGTCCAGACGACGCTCCCTTTTCTTCCGTTACTGTCATCGATAGACATTAGCGAAGGAGATAGAATATTGGCTCATTCGAGACGTATCATTTGAGTTCGACCATCCTGAGTCCCACCATCTCATACGAGAATTTTTCCGGACGTCCTTCATGTCAACATTCTTCAGTTTTCCTCGTGGCCTGTGGCCTCGTTGGGATGTACGAATATAATGACTTTATTAATGACTGGTTGGGAGGCATGACTCGGTCCCCCTCTCTGCTACGGTTCGCCACACCATCTGGCTGCATCTCAAGTCAGTTGTAGAGAAGCTACTATTCATACCTACCATGGCATAACTCGTCCGTACTCTTATCCTTCTTCATGTTTGTACGTACCCTCAAAAGCCACTGTGATCTACTTTTGATCAAAGAATGGCCAGATATTTGGGTTTCCAGACTCAAGCTCAGGCAATAGTGCCCGGTCAAGAGAGCTTCCAAGCCATCTGATCAATGGGCACCCTGCTGCCATCCCCTAGATGCCATCAGCAACATCATTGTAACATCACGCTAGCAATATACGATCAACAACGGTTCGCGCAGTCTACGAAGTCATCAGATAGACGTTTGCGGGTCTGCCAGAAGTCTCCCTCGACTTTAAATCCTCAAATAATGAATGAATGAAA
The DNA here is from genome assembly GCA_038094735.1 of Exsudoporus floridanus. Classification (NCBI taxonomy): domain Eukaryota; kingdom Fungi; phylum Basidiomycota; class Agaricomycetes; order Boletales; family Boletaceae; genus Exsudoporus; species Exsudoporus floridanus. Next base: position 15,325 of record JBBPUP010000271.1, read on the forward strand.
TGCTACATCCTGTAGAGTACAGTGTACAGCAAATTGACCACATGGAACACTACTACATTGTAGTGCATGCCAAAAGTGAAAGCATCCGAGTGAATGGATGTTAAGGGTCTTGAATAACCATTTCTTTGAGTTCACTCGCAGGCCGTCGAGGCACGATCCGGCAGGGAAAGGGCTTGGGACGTCTGCTGATTAATTAGGACTGGCACATAGGGAGAAAGGTGGAGCACTCACGAAGTCGTCGTAGGCGTGAACTCCGGCTCAAACTCGATGTCATTTCCTTGGTCATCTCGGTCTTTCAAAAAATCAAAGGTTGCAAGCATCGCGGCAACGGCGATCCACATCGATGCATCAGCAATATATCTTCCAGGACAGATTCTGGAGTGTTGTAAGTCTTGGAGCTTCTCCAATCGAGCAACAACCCACCGTCGTCCGTAGCCGAAGGTGAAAGGGACGTTATCCTCGGTAAGTGTACCGTCCTCTTTGAGAAATCGCTCCGGTTTGAAACTGAACGGTTCTGGGTATATCTTTTCATCGTGAGCAAGGCCCCTGCAAAGCTGACCTCAGTGGTCCGATTAAGTATACACTGGATCAGAAATACCATGTATTAATGATAACTGCAGCTCCTGTGTCCAGTTCAACTTCAGGAATGGGGTGTACATTTGGAGATGAAACAGACCTTTCGGAATATACATGCCCTCATACACGTCTTCAGTAGTCGTTGCATGTGCCAGCCCTTTGCAAGGGCACACGTCGGCACAAAGCAAGGGCAAATAAATGACGGTGCCCACCTGTGGGACCAGTAGGATGCCATCTTGATATCTCCCGTATAACAGCTTCAACGAAAGGTAGAGAGGATCTATCACTGAAACCGGGGAGCCGGTCGGTACCCACCGCGGCGTCTATCTCCTTCTGAGCTTTCCTCTGCGCTTCAGGAAATAAGACCATAGCAAGAACGAACAGCTCCAAGCTAAACGCAGTCTGGATCATTACCATTAGGTATCACCACATGAAGGAACATCGAAGCAATCGTACAGTCTCTGATGCGGCTGCGCTGTAATATGAGCCATCGTAAGGTGATGCACTTCAAAAGGACTTACCGCCATACGCAACCGAAGAGGTGTTTTTAATAGCATCAATTACTTCCGGCAGGTTGCCATTACTTTCATTCCTCCTGATAGCATCGCTGACCATGGAAGGGGTATCCGCTCCAGACGTCTCAGTGAGGTCTCAGGGAGCTATCCAGTTGGAAGACAGCGAGCAACGCGCACCATTTTTTCTAATGCCATACCAAAAAGGACTTTGCGAAACCCATCAGCGTAATACTTTGCGTTAGCTGCTTCAGCTTTGAAAGAACCAGGTATCCACGTAGGTAATTTCAATACTTGGATGACGAATCGGTGAGTAGCAAGTCACTCATTGTGTAACGACACCCACGAAATGGAAATATGTCGAGCAGCGCAGCTGTCTTTGGATTGGCAGCCTTGGTAATTGCCTCCATTCCCTTCTCAGCAAACTCAACAAAAGGGTCGTTTGTTGGCTCCGTGTTGTATCCATACACAATTGACATGATAATTGAGGTGGCATAGCTGGATTGGACAGTGCCTTAGCGATGAACTCATGGGGATCCAATAACGAAACGAACACGTGGAACAGTCCGGAGAAATTTTGCGGGTTATCGACGAGACCGGTGACCAGTTGGCGAGCCTTTGCGCACTGCATCGGTCGATAGCTCAAGGCAGCTTCGGCATTCATTGCTTGATGGAAAATACGACGATGAAGACGCCAGGTGTCCCCATAAGGCATGAGGATGGTACCATTTGCAATCCCATATCTATAGTGCAAATCACTGAGCCGAATGTTTGTCACGACGAGAGGAAGAACGGTACGGTTTGATTGTTGCAAGCTTTGGTCGGTCCGAGTAAATGCTTGACCGGAGTTCAATCAGGTCATGAACCACTCTTGCAGAGTTTATAACGAGTATGTCCATGTTGATGATACGAGTATAGACGAGGTCGCCTGGGATGGATTGGGCGAAGGGGAACGACAGCGGACACCATGCTCACCGAATGATTTGCGCCATTGAAAATATGTAAACCAAGGCTTGGAAGCGTCGATGCTGAGTGCTACCCCCAGTAGTGGGAGGCCCTTAGGGCCTGGAGGAAGGGGAAGACTACTAGAATGTCTGGACCTAGTGCGCTTGGCAATGTATAGCGTCAGAAGTAGCACAAAGAGCAGGCCGCGCAGCGTTAGTGCCATTCTTTCCGAGAGAAACGTACGTGTGGAGTGGCATCTCCATTTTAGGACGGCGCTCGCAGAATTCTCAGGACGACGTTGTGCTTCTACTCATTGCAACTGCTGAACCACTATACCCAATTTGGATGTCAGACTGGAGGTATGTCACGTGCGCCTGATCAGAGCACGTGATAAATCATTGTTGTACATAATCAACCCTAGAATGGCAAGTGTTATTGTTGCCTTCGGAGAACAATGGAAACAAAGATCCGAGCATACTAAAAGGCAGGTTCGGGATGGATTTCCTCCTCTTATTGGCCCGTCTCTTCTTCTCGTCTCTTTTCTTTCTCTTCACGTCGCAGGCCGACCTAAATGCTTTCACCTCCAAGGCTCGCATCTCCGCCACCACGCTACGACGCTCACTCAAACTTACGAACCTCTTCCACATCGCTCACGCCATACCTCCAACTCCCTCACATTCTCTCCCTTACTTGGCTGGCCTATCCCGTGATTTCCTTGCTGTTCGTCATCTTCAGGCTACAGCTTTCCTCAGACGAAGCACAATCATCGGTCACCGACGCAAAGAATGTCCTCCTCACAGCTTGTCAGGCTGCCGAACAGGCCGCAACTGCTGCTGCCAGTATGCCACGCTACCTGGCCATCGCCACAAATCAGCAGTTCGCAGATGCAGTCAATGGAACTATGAACGGTGCTCGTGAAGCCCTCGTCTTGGCATTGACCTGCATGGAGGCAATCATCAACTTTCTCATCAGCATCTACCGTTCCACATTCCTCTGCTTCTTGGAGCTTGTTGTTGTTGGCGGTTTAGATCTTCTTATCAGCGCAGTTCAAGAGGTACGTCTTTTGCCACTGCCAGCGTATAGTCTCACATCTCTTTAGATCACCTCTTTCTTGCAAAGCACTTTGGACAGCATTGTCTCAGGTCTCCAGAGCGATGCTAATTCTCTCAACTCCGCTATTCAGAGTGCCGTGAATTCTGTCAACTCTATCAATCCCTTTGGGAACATCCAAGCGCCACAATTCAATGTCTCTAGTCTTGATGCGCTCTCCAACATCACCATCCCTACCGACTTTGAGACCGCTTTGGTCCAACTCAACAATTCGCTGCCCACTGTATCATCTATCAAGAATACCATCGAGGATCTGTAAGTTGTACCTCATTCCCATTATCGAGTGCTCTCTTACGTCTATCAGGGTAGACACGCCGTTCGAGGCTGTCAAGGCTGACATCAACAATACATTTCTCGGCCTTACCCTCGATCCTACGCTACTTCCCGTGCCGGAGCAAAACGCCATGTCCTTCTGCAGTAGCCTCGATACTTCCTCTATCGACGACCTCGGGAACGATCTCCTCCAGATCACCAAGATCGGTACCATTATTTTGATCGCAGTCCTCTTCTTGCTCCTCGCTGGTCATTTCATCTTTGAGTGGTACAAGTGGCGCTGTCTTATGCTTCACCTGCGGTTTACGCGCGAGGCCTGGATGTCCGATCCAACGATTTACCATGCTACTTCTTCAGAGACAACACCATCTGTGACGCTCACTGATCACAACCTCCTCATGCTTCAAGCTGATGCACAACATCCGCTGCTTACCCGCGTCGCTTACGCGCTAGCTACTCGGTTCCGTTTCACGCCTTCTCAACACGTTCACCTTCGCTGGTTTCTCCACTATATCTTTCACCCTCCCGCGCTTGCCTGTTTTCTCATTGGCTTTTTTGGATTGCTCTCCGTCCAAATTCAACTCATTGCGGTTGGTCCTCTTGAAGCCCAATATGCCGCTCAAGCCTCCGCGAGCGTGCAGGACCTTTCGAGTGTAATTGCGACGCAGATGAATAACAGCATGTACAACCAGTCTGCAGCGTACGCCAGCGGAATCAACACCAAGGTCGAGACTGTTCAGTCCACGATCAACAATGGCCTCTTCGGCTGGGTGAATGGTACTACCACCACGCTCAATACCACACTCAACAACTTCTACACCGACGTCCAAAATCTCGTAGGCTCTGTCTTCAACGGAACGATTCTTGAAACACCCACGCAGGATTTTATCATGTGCTTGCTTGGTTCCAAGGTCGACGCCATCGAACAGGCACTCACTTTCCTGAACCAGAATCTTAACGTCAATCTTCCCCAGGTTAACGAGACTGTCCTTGTCCTCTCGCCTACCGATGTCAATGAGATCACACAACCCATTGCTACCGCTGCCATCGGTGGTGGCTCGAGTAACTCACAGGGTATTATTGGCGACCTAGTGGCGACGTACGTTAACTCGTTGAAGAAAGAACGATTGATGTTCAGCATCTTCATGGGCTTATGGGGGGTGGTTGTGTTGATGGGTCTTGCTGTCGTGTTTTGGCATTCATATGCCAAGAACTGGGTGGAGGCTTACAAGAAGCGGAAATGGCAGAAAGAGCAGCGAGATGGCCTCGAGGGATTCGTCACGCCATACGGAGGGGGGGCACCCGTGCCTCATGTAGGAGATACCGAGAAGGGTCCAAGTATACCTGATCCTCCCTTGCGCTCGTTTACGCCGCTCCCTGAGGCCTGTCCGTCACCTTTCAGCATCAACCTTTTCCGCCGGTCAAACCAGCCTCCTCCCCCACTCAATCATCCTCTCAAGTCACTAGATCCTGCCTTCGAGAAGAGTTGGGATAGCTTCCTCCACGAGGGCGCAAAGAACCAGCAGCCTGAGGCGTCTGGGCCCCGTCGTGTTGTCAGTCGTCCCATGGAGTTCATGAATTTTGGCAAGAAGCGTGACGAAAAGGTGTTGGAAACTTCAGAAGGATACCGTTCAGAGTGCAAGCCAAAGCCCGGCTGGTTCAAGCCTGTCACTAGATTGTTCTCGAAGAAGGGTACTGTTCAACCCGTTTCGGAGTTTGTGGTCAACAGGCCCACCTCAGGTTCTCGCCCCCAGCTGACGGTCTCGGTAGAACAAGCCTCGACGGCTACGCCGAGAGACTTCCCGCAAATTGATAGCACGCCTCCTTCCCCTGCGCGTGAAGGGCCTCCATCGACCTGGTCCGCTTCGCCAGTGCCTCCCACGCTTCCTTGGATGAGAAACCTTCCTCCAAAGAAAGCGATTCCTCTCACTATTCCCCCGCCACCCCCGGGCCGCTCACGGAACGCCAATGTTCCTACGGACGTCGGCTCTACTCCTCCAGACCACGGTTCCCTAGCCATGCCGCTCCATAACGCCTTTGAGGAACGTCCAGCGTCTCCGAAGCCCGTCCGTCTCGCACTCTATCCCGCGTTGCTCACTAATAACTCTGAGGCAATCTCTTCACAAGAGAGGCATAAGCGTTCGTCGACCGTTCCCGTTCCAATCACCCCACCGTTAGTGGCCCCTATCGGTCGACATGAGTCTACCAGGTCAACTTCACGGCTTCTTACGAATATGCATGTACAATTTCCAGGCGAGCCGGTTGACCCGTTTGCTACGCCTTTTGATGACGATGCCAGCATCGAGAGCCCCGCAACGACGAAAAGGATCACGAATCCATTTTCTGGCTTTGCTTTATAGTTCTTGCAATCTTCGGTGCGCGTCATGGTCTCACCTCCATTAGCCTCAACATCATGACAATCCACTTACATACTTTATCGCTGACGCTAATCACAACTGTTTACACGGACACACACCTCCAAGCACTTGGCCACTGATGTATCTATAGTATATTTGTTCTACTTAGGCGTACTCTGCTGGTAGTCGGGTGGCCGATGTATTCACCGTGAATCCAATATGTCCTTCGCTTGCTACTTGTATTTTTAGTGGCTCCCAATGCTGTGAAACTCGGGGCTTTGAGACGTATATGGTACGTATTCGTGCGATAACTAACGTTGGAACATACACATCCTGCATCCTAATAGGGAGCTCAGCGAGCCAATAAATGTTCTGAAATAACCTGATTCACTCTCGGATCGATCTTTCCCAAAATCTCAACTGTCTCTGTCTTCAGGCAGGCAAGAATGCGTGCGCGTCAGCCAAGCTCGTTCCGCAAAATCGGCGAAGCCGAAGATGCACTTACCCACAGACGTCTCGAGATCTCTCTTCCCTCTTCACTCAAGACATAGTCGCTCTCCTCGGCGACCTCACAACAGGACACGTATCGTCCGTGCCTAACTCGTTCGCCCAGTCCCACGGCGGGATGCACGAGCGTGCGACTCCCCATCTCAGTCGTGCGTGCCAACAGCGCCTTCATCACACGCACCCCTACGTTAACGACCGGATTGCTCTCGATCGAGCGGGTGAGGCGGGAATGACAGAACCCGGGGTTGATCGCTGACACAGAGACAGGTGTCGGGTTCGGCAACCGAGAGGCGAGTTCACGGACGAACATGACTTCCAGCACTTGGCATCATGTTTGGGCAATGTTAGCATCATGATGGACTTGCGCCTGCGATGTTTCACTCACGCTTCGAAAGTTCGTAACGCTTTCTCATCACACTAGGCGAATGGATCAGGACCGGCTTTTATATATGGCAGTGGGTACTTACGAGGCGGTGCAATATCCTTTATCGTTCAGCTTACCGAGGATGCTAGGCCAGTTCGTGGCGTCTTTGAGCTTGTTGGCTAGGAAATGGGCTTCGCTCGAAACGATGACGAGTCTCGAGGCATTAAATGGGGTCGTCGATTTGATGAGATGAGGGAGCATCAAAAGGCTAAGCAGAGCTGTGGATAGATAATTCACTTGCAGTCTGACAAACGAATAAAGAGTCAGTGGGTAGGTACCACATTACACGCATGCTTGGAACGGACGTGGTTTCCCATCCGTCTTGCGTCCTCGCGTAGGTCATCGTCGATACGGCTGCGTTGGCAATAAGAGCGTTCATCGGGAAGCTCTCCAATTCGACCCTGTCAGCGAATCTGCGAACAGAGTCGAAAGAACCTAGCTCAAGTGGCCAGGCTTCGACGTTACTGATTCGGGATCGCTGTTCGATATCTGTCTGCGAGTCAGCGATGGTGTAGGTCAACGAATGGATCCCTGCCTTGTTTGGCTTGCTTGCCCTTGGCCTCGTCGCGGGCGGTAAGAAGGAGTCGCTTGGGTCTAAGTTGTGCAAGATGAACGGCTGCTTCGAGGCCGAGGCCAACGTTTGCGCCAGTAACGACTATCGACTTGTCGCTGATATCGGCGAGTGGGATGGGGATCGTCGTCCATTGTTCGCGAAGAAAGGCACGGATGGTGAACTTGCCCATGGCTACTGTGGCACTCGGAAGACGCTGCAGGGGCGCGGAGTGCGAGCACTGAATAAATTAAAGGTCGCAAACACCCTTTTAAGTGCGGGACAATGAATACGGTCGTGTGCAATGTCAGGTTCAGTGACAACGATGAGAAACGGCCCCAGTGGCATGTCCTATAATTCTATCGTCATTAAAAGCTTCCAATGATCTGTGTAGGGCAATTATAGGCAAGCATATCGCAGGATCATATTACGTGAGTAGGACAATGAGGAGTCCATGGAACATAATAGAGCAAATGCCGATCCAGACGCAAACCATCACGACGACTGCAATTGTCAGCAAAGCCAACGCAGAGACTTGTCGTAACCGTGTGACCCAGTATCCTTGGATGGCAGTCTGTCCAGTAAAATGGGGAATCTCGTTCAATGACAGGTTAGTGTCGATAGCTGACGGTTTTACACCACTTCTTGAGGAGCGGCGGCCGAAGTAACGTCAGGTCGAGTTTAGTGCTCCATCGTGCGGGCTCGAACGTTACAGGTAGGGTCCTCGGATGTGAAGCTTTGAAGACCGAACATGGTCCTCAGCTATGCGTCTGCGCCGAACATACTCCTCCATAAAGGTCCACCGACATCTCCGAGAACTCTCTCCACTTCAGCCTGCTCCAAATTCAGGATAACCTTCCGCTCGCCTACTGGTTTTCGTGCCGCTGTAAATCCATCCTCCATGAGCATCGCCCGCGATGCAAGGAGGGAGTCCAAGACAAAAGTGAGCTCGCCGAGCGTGGGTGCGCGTGTGGACACCCCTTCTCCAAGGCTTTCCGCATAGATCAAGTGCTGGCGTTCAACCTGTCGAGCAATTCAAAGACCACATCGTGAAGTAATACCTCCGAAAAGCTCACCTCCCCCCATCTGATTTCCTCTACACCCTCCCTCTTCATGCACTTCACCAGCGCAGCTAGCATGATTCTTTCGTGCAAACTCAGCTCCTTCAAGAATGCGGCTGTTGGGCTATTCTGCATCACTTTAATAACCTCCTTGACGTCTTCTGCACCCGCAGTCCTTCCCTTGGAGTGTACAAGTTCGACAGCACGTCTGCAAATATCCAAAACACGGCGAGCGTCACCAGATATAGAGGACACCTTCATTGAAGCAAACTTGACGCCATCAGCAGTAATGACATCGTGTTGGTGGTGAGACGGAAGGTTTTCTTTGGAAGCGACAAGACGTGCGTGTACAATTTCCTGGAGTTGAGGGGTTGTGTATGGCTGGAAATTGATTCGGGTCATGCCTTTATATCGTGGTTAAACCACGTCGTGAGATCCTCGTCATTATTCTCTTACCCAAACGACTGCGAACGCGTCCGCTCATAACCCTCTCTGGAAGGTCCATCGTGTTCGCAACCGCGAGTACGATGAGCTTTGACCCGGCTAAGGTAGGCCAATTAAAAAAGTTATAGACGACGTCTTGTTTTGTTGTGACCAGTTGGTCCAGTTCGTCCATTAAGACAACACTGGCGAACCAAGTATGGATCATCAGTTACTGACACCGTCAATTGAGAATGCTACCAACCATGCGTGACCACCAGGACCCGCCCTAACGCCAGCACTGAAGTGATTGCTGAGCCGTTTTAAAGCTTCCTTCGAACTGACCTTGAGATGACCTTCCGTGGAGACATCGTGACCAGAAACTGTTTCCCAAAGGAGGTTGTAAGCTGCGTGTGGCTCGGGAATTCTAAGTCCGTTAATCTCTACGTATGTGAATGGGATCATTTCCTGCACAAGACTATAATGAACAGCGGCTTATGAATGATCTGGGACGCACCCCATTCTCTGCCATTCGCTTAAGTTCGCGTACAACAGCATGTACAGTGGCAGTTTTTCCAGTTCCAGGCACTCCTGAAATATCTAAAAAACCACCAGTTAGAAGTCCCCAGAACAGGGATCGAAATACTCACAGACGCATCCTCCACTCCCTTCCTCGAGAAGTTCTTCTACCGTACGTAGAACACGATTGTATTCTTCCCCTCGGCAAGGTAGAATGTCTGGGCGCGCAGCTACATGTAGAACATGCATGGCTCTCAACCACGCGTCTTGTGGCAATCTTTGTAACTGCTTATAATGTTCTTGTGTCAGGTCTGGAGGTGGGAGGCGCACGACTGTTCCTTTGCGATTATTTCTCTTCCGGATGGCAGCTTTGGAATGAGGGGTTGGCGCAGCCAGCTTGTTCGGGCGAGATTTTCGAGGTGTAGACCTGGATGGGGTGCTGACTGTGCGCTTACGTTTCCGGGATGGTGTCTTTGGGAGATCGTCCTCGAGCGCTTCAGCGTCAGCGTCGGGCACAGAATCGAGATCGGTAGCTTTGAGGGGGAGTTCGTCATCATCACTGTCCTGCACAGGCTCTTGGTACTCGTAATCAGTATCTGTTTCCCTTTTTGACTCGCCCGCCTCAGTAATCTCCTTCAGTCTTGAGCGCTTCTGAGCCCGGGTAGTCTTTTGTTTTGGAGACTTTACGGGAACGTTCCAGGATCTTCCGCTGGTCTGTTCTTCGTCCGACTCTGAGAGCGCGCGTTGTCTATGATGACACCAGGCAAAATCGTAGTAGAGCCCTTTCCTGGAGTCGAGGGCGAAGCGACAGTGGAACGCCGTGATGTCGTTTTGTCTGAAGTTTACTATACGTGAACTCCCAGCGGACGCGACTTTGGTAGAGTTTTCTGTTGGGGGTTGGTCTGTTACGGTACAGTGGCGGACGACATTCGAGGGCGGCAAAATTGCCTCTGTGTCAAGAGTGAAGTAGACTTCGTTCTTTTGAGGTGGTTGGAATTGGTTAAAAAAGATACTACTTGATGACTAACCTCAGTGTGCTCCCTTCGCGGACGCACGCGGGGAAGTTCGATTGGTCTTTGAAACCAGTGTATCCGAATGAACATGTTGGCCTGCTCCTCTTCCGACCCGTCCGCCCTGAGCTCCCACATAGATGTGATGACCCCGACGCTATCATACCTCGCAGTTCCTGTTGAGACGCATACCGTGTCCCCAACTGCGAATACTACCTCCCGAGTGCTCGCCTCGGATCTCACGGGTCGTGGCTTTCCTCTGAGGGACGGTGGCAGAAGTGCCGTAGAGCGAGTAAACGAGCGGTAAAACACGGTCTGCATGTTGGCTGAAGGCTTCCAGTTCTCATCCTCTGCAAGGGACTGGTAGTCTTGTGGGACGGAGGGTCTAACGTGGAACGGTTCGGACGACCAGGACGTGGATTTGTCTGCCCACGCATTTGGGTGCACGGGCGTGACGAGCTGCTGATAGCGTTTGGAGCGACGCGAAGGCGTTGGTTGGTTGGACATGGTCGACGTTCAAGTCAAGTGTGTGACCAACGCGTCTGTCACGCGTCTCGATTAGATACACTCGGGCGATCCCTCCACGATACTCCTTCGTCCGATAACACCACTCCCCGGTGAGCATCTCTGCCAGTCGCTCAGCGCTGTCCCACGAACTCGTTCCCAGACAACCATGCTCGTTTTATATGGACCATCTGCACTCACAGAAACAAAGCGTCAGATCCTGCTGCGTGACATCCAGACTGTAAATGGGGACGTCCTGTCTGTGGACGCTGTTTTCATTCATCTCGTGAAATGCCGGACGCAGAGGCTCCAGCAGGAGCTCAGCGAAAGTGGTTCATCTCACAGGCAGTTACTCGTTGCTCTCTTCGACTATGGCCACAATGTCCAGTTGCCCGGCACGCTAGACAACCTCCAGAGCGATCAAAACATCGCCTATGTTATCCCGAGGGCAGGCTCTATATCCCCATGGAGCAGTAAAGCAACAGATATCGCGGTCATCTGCAATCTCGGAGAGCACGTCGAGAGAGTCGAGCGAGGCATCGCATATGCTTTTCATTTGAAACAGGGAAATACGCTAGACAACACGGTGGTTTCACAAATTTCGCATCTACTCCATGACCGCATGACGCAATCAATCCAACTCTCTCTACCTCATGAAGATGTGATATTTAAGCATCGAAATCCCATCCCTCTGAGGACAGTCGAGCTGATGGGCCAAGCTGATGAAACAATGGATGCCGCCACCGCCAGGGAACGTCTCTCCGCGGCTAACAAAGCACTGGGCCTCGCCCTCGCATCCGACGAAATCGGTTATTTAATCGACGCTTTCATTGCTGGGGACTCTCCAATCAACCGCAACCCCACTGATGCAGAGCTCTTCATGTTCGCTCAGGTTAACTCGGAGCACTGCAGGCACAAGATTTTCAATGCCACTTGGACCATCGACGGAATCCCTCGCGATAAATCTCTCTTCCAAATGATTAGGAATACCGAAGAGAAATGCGTCAATAAGGCTATCTCTGCCTACTCTGACAATGCCGCCGTCCTCGGAGGTTCAACCATCCCAATATTTGGACTCTGGGCGCAACAATCCAAAGAGATGCAAGTTTATACATCGGAAAACTTCGAGCCTAATCCCATCCTCATCAAAGTCGAAACCCACAATCATCCTACAGCAGTTTCTCCATACCCAGGAGCGGCAACAGGTTCCGGTGGGGAAATCCGTGATGAGGGTTCCGTCGGCCGTGGGTCCAAGCCCAAAGCTGGCTTGGTTGGATTCACTGTGTCGAACCTCCGTATCCCAGGCTATGAGCAGCCGTGGGAAGCTGACTTTGGTCGGCCATCCCACATCGCATCGGCCCTGGAAATCATGATTGATGGCCCTCTGGGTGCGAGTGCATTCAACAATGAGTTTGGACGACCAGCCCTTTCCGGATATTTCCGCACGTTCTCGGAGTCCGTGCCCGCATCGGAGGACGGGGCGAAGGAAATCAGGGGGTACCACAAACCGATCATGATTGCTGGTGGTTATGGAAACGTACTCCCACGCTTCGCGAAGAAATCCATCATTGAACCTGGCGCGAAGATAATCGTGCTGGGTGGCCCTGGAATGCTAATTGGTCTGGGAGGCGGAGCCGCGTCTAGCCAGGTCTCCGGTGCTAGTTCAGCCGAGCTTGATTTTGCATCTGTGCAGCGCGACAATGCAGAAATGCAGAGACGGTGTCAACAGGTTATCGACGCGTGCATAGGTCTGGGAGATGAGAATCCGATTCAGAGCATCCACGATGTCGGGGCCGGCGGACTATCCAATGCCCTACCCGAATTGGTGCATGATTCCGGGCTCGGGGCGACATTTGAGATACGAGACATCCTCGTTGCAGATAGCTCTATGTCGCCGATGGAGATTTGGTGCAATGAGAGTCAAGAGCGATACGTACTTGCCGTCTCCGCGGAAAAGGCCGGTGATTTCGAGGTAATTGCGAAACGAGAACGGTGCCCGTTTTCCGTCGTTGGTCACGCTACGGAGGAGGAAGAACTGATCGTCACCGACCGCCTCCTTGGCCAGGATGTTATCAATCTGAAAATGGCCACCCTATTTGGAAAGCCACCGCGTATGTCCCGGAAGGACAAAATGCGAAAGGTTGCATTCAACAACTTCGATGCGTCCCTGTCCACGTACCTCCCCAATATGACCGACCCTATCTCAGTCGCAGTCAACCGCGTACTTCGCCTTCCATCCGTTGGTTCAAAGTCCTTCCTAATCACTATCGGAGATAGGTCCATCACTGGTTTAGTTACGCGCGACCAAATGGTGGGCCCCTGGCAAGTCCCTGTTGCTGACGTTGCTGTCACCCGCTCTTCCTTTGGTTTTGACGTCCTAGCCGGAGAAGCCATGGCGATGGGCGAGAGAACTCCCGTAGCTCTCCTCAGCCCTGCCGCATCCGCACGCATGGCGATCGCCGAGTCCTTGACTAACATCGTCGCGGCTTCTATCTCGGACATCTCCCTCGTCAAGCTAAGTGCTAATTGGATGTGCGCTGCGTCGAAGGAGGGTGAAGGGGCAGGATTGTACGAGGCCGTCACCGCCGTAGGCTTAGAGCTTTGCCCTGCACTCGGAATTGGTGTGCCGGTCGGCAAAGACTCGATGTCCATGTCGATGAAGTGGAAGCAAGGCGACGGACAACGAGAAGTCAGTGCACCTTTGTCGCTCATTGTCACTGCATTCGCACCCGTGGATAACATTTCCACAACCTGGACGCCACAACTACGCATGCACGCTGGCGAGCCGACAGTCCTTGTATTTTTCGACCTTGCGGAAGGGAAGAAGCGCATGGGTGGATCGGCGCTGGCACAAACGTTCAGGGAGATTGGGTCGGAAGCACCTGACGTCGTTGATCCTTCCATGCTCAAAGCTTTCTTCAACGGTTGCCAAATCGCCAGAAAACAAGACTTGGTCCTAGCTTACCATGATCGTTCTGATGGTGGTCTGTTTGCTACTCTGGTTGAGATGACCTTCGCGGGTCGAGTCGGCGCAGACATTACACTTGATCCATTGGGCCCTTCTGGAGAAGCAATTGCGACGCTGTTCAACGAGGAGCTTGGCGCTGTCATTCAAGTACGCAAGCACGCGGTCGATGAATTGAAGTCTATATTCGCTAGCGCAGGTTTCCCCGTCACTTCGATCTTCGAGATCGGCAGCGTGAACGAAGATCCCACCAACCAGACTTTCGTTATCAGAGAAAATTCTGGCATACTATTCTCCAGAACTCGAGGACAGCTTCAGGAAATTTGGTCCGAGACATCATTCAGGATGCAGAGCCTTCGTGATAACGCTATCACTGCGAAACAGGAATTTAACCTCATAAGCGATCCAAGCTACAAGGGCATATATTACGAGCTCACCTTCCCATACAACACATCCCCTCTCCGCGATCTGACGTACCGCCCCAAGGTTGCCATTCTGCGAGAGCAAGGTGTCAATGGTCATGTCGAAATGGCTTGGGCATTCACCGCAGCCGGCTTTGATGCCGTTGACGTGCACATGACCGACCTCCTCAGCGGAAAAGTCTCTTTGTCCAGCTTCCGTGGGCTCGTCGCTTGCGGTGGTTTCTCTTACGGTGATGTCCTAGGGGCTGGGAAAGGCTGGGCTCATTCAGTTCGCCTTAACGAACTCGTAAGGAATGAGTTCAAACAGTTCTTCGAGAACAATAGCACATTCACACTTGGCGTGTGTAATGGATGTCAATTCCTTAGCCATCTCCGCGACCTGATACCTGGTGCAGAGAACTGGCCCGACTTCAAGCAGAACGCCAGCGAGCGATTCGAAGCACGGGTCTGCGTGGTCCGGATCTCACAAAGTGACGCTACACAACGTTCTGTGTTCCTCCGCGATATGGTCGACTCCAAACTCCCCGTCCCCGTCGCGCACGGAGAGGGACGGGTCTCATTCGCCAAAGGCGATCCACAGCTTCAGGCCTTGCGGGCTGCAGGTCTTGTCGCCTCCCAATTTGTGGATTCTGAGGGATTGCCGACCGAAGTATATCCCATGAACCCAAACGGAGGCGTTGATGGCATTGCCGGGGTACAGACACCGGATGGCAGGGTTCTTGCGCTGATGCCTCACCCTGAACGGGCAACCACTCTAGAGAGTAATAGCTGGTACCCATGTTCATTTTCGAGTGCTTGGAATGGTATGGGTCCGTGGTTCAAGTTGTTCCAGAGTGCGAGAGCCTGGGTAAATTGATGGTGAGTTGTTTCCCATTGTACCTTACTCACACGCTTGACATATGCTGTCAGAAGCCGAAATAAAACATCGGTAATCATTTGCAGAAGGATTTATTGTCGTGAGTTATTCAAAGGCCTAATATGCCGGAAGTAGATCAAAACTTGTACAGGAGATTCTTGTTGCACGAGAGAGAAGTGTACGAGGAGGTGTACCCAAACAGTCAGTAACAGTAGTGAACGATTGAACGGCGGTTCGGGACGTGCGAGCTGATGAGCAGGTCAGTGGCTGTGTACATTTGTACCACTCATTCTGGGCCATTCCGAATACTACCAACTTGACTACCTAGTAGCAGTGTTCCCCTAGATTCCCTGTTCTTTCAAAGTCTCTCCACACCCGATCATCCCTGCTTGAAGGATACCCCAGGTTCGAATCAAAGACATTTTTAGACGACGACTTCGCTAAGGTGAATCCCGATGTCCTGACGATAGGAACATAGCCGCGTATCATCTGTTCAATACCCACACAACTTGAGGCTTCAGTGCCTTTAGTAAAGCCTTTAGTCACTGAATTGTCACGTCAGCTGATACGCCTGGGAACGATAATCGCCAATATTTCATCCCGTCATTCCGTCACTGAAGATGCAATCCCCGTCCGTAGCAATCTTCAGGGTTGAGAAACCTCATGTGATGTCCTTTCATTCCCAAGGAACCCATACGCCCGCTGTGCCTGCCCGGTCTAGAGTGCCGCGGGAGCAGACGTGGAAAAATACACCCAAAGGTTTGGCCAAGTATATGAAACATGACAAACTCACCCGCCAGTTAAAGAGACGAGAAAAGTTCAGATGATCATACAATGACTGACTCAAAGGAAGGTTC
>JBBPUP010000272.1:2694-26206 GCA_038094735.1 Exsudoporus floridanus
GCTCCAGCGGTGCTATTGAAACGCGGAGAGGTGGGAAGACGGGCGGACGGCATGCCCAGGGCTTGACGGTTCATCGACGAAACTTGACTTTCTGAACGTGGGCAACCACAACCTCTGCAAGCCAGGTTGCGTCTATGCAAAATCATGCAAGGGAACGAATCGGTCAGAACCATCACAGGAGGGAAGAAGTGAGCAGCAGGAGACACGATCATCCGAACAAGATAGGAGGGTGGAGTAATTTGTATATCGGGGTAACACCGTGGTACGAAACAGGGCTGGCGCAGCTTCGTTGTGACCTAGTCACACCACAAGCATGTGACGAGCACGTATCCGACCGCTGCTGCGGAAAAACAAAGGAGATAGACAAGGAAGCACTCACCCAAAGTTGTGAGCAGCACATGTAACAGAATTACATCTAATAAAAGTGCAATCAGCGACATGTTGGAAAAAGAAGGGCAAGAGGGTCGATCGTAACCCCTATGAAATATCCAACCGGCCCGACAAATAAAATCAAATTGTGAGGAAGATACTGACATCCAGTCACCTGCTCTGAACGTTGTCCTTGGGTTGGGGGGATTGCTCGAAATTACGAACTTGTCGGTTTGAGCTGTTGCTGAAGCTTGGGTCTCAGCACCGGAATGTCTAACGTAAATGTGGTTGTGAAGATCTGGGGTGGATATTGACATGCGTAACCTCTGGGACTTTCGCTCAGGTTGGATTACAGGAAGAGATGGGAACTACAACCAAGTGGCGCGTAATTATCATAGCTTGAGCACTGCGAAAAGAGGACAAACTTACCCTGGAAAACACGTCGACGCGACGAAGTTTTTCAAAGGGTTCCAGATCGGTCTCGAGAGCAGGAAATACAGCGAAAGATGGGAGGGAAAGCGATAGAAATATACACGCCTGTCAAGCGCAAACCATTGTCAGTACAACCAAACTCCGATCGTAAAAGACGATGAAAGGACGATTGCCGAGGAGAAAGGAGACTCCCGAGTCTCGGTTGAGTCCCTGTGGCGATACGAGAACGGGTGCCTGATTTCAAAAATCTGACACATCGTTACCCCTTTTGCCGCAAGTGTTTTCAAGCCACGCTGGCGAATTGTTGCAACACTCTCGGGTCGCTATGCCCCAGATCACCATCGTGGCTGTGGGAGGAACTGCCCACGAAGATATGAAAATTTCCACACTCACATCATGATGGGACTTGAACACCACCCATACTTGGTCGGGGGTAGATAGGTCCTTCAACGTCCATACGGACAAAGAAGAGCCCACGTCAGGCTGATTCTTGAAGTCTATCAGCCTACAAATCTAACATGGCAAGACAACGACGCACGGTTTCGTCAAGAAAGTCGAAGATCGAGCGAAGGGACGTAAAGGTCGCACTCGGATGCTTGCGTACCTTGATATCACAATGAGCTTCCCCACGGGATGATGGTCTACCAGGAGACTTACTTTTACGACGCGCGAACCCGTCAAAAGGAACGCTGCGTGCGAGGATGGCTGCTCATTGAGGGTGGCAAGATCATTGTGACCGGTGCCGTGGATCAAAAGGGACGACGGCAAGTCAAAGGACGGCGCGACAAGGCCATACGCTGGCAGAGGACCAGCAAGGGCGCTGGAAAACGGATTGACAGCTGTCACAGAAGGGACTATATGCTCATCGGCCAACTTGGACCAGTGTGCCGGAAGCTGGGGAGCGGTGCACATCGAGGATTCGCGGAAGGGGGACAGCGCCACGTCCTGGCCGCTGGTAGGGTCAAAGTGGGAAGTGGTAACCATTGGGAGAGGGTCGGAGATGTGGTGGGGCGGTCGAGTGTCCGAGGCAGACAAGGTATTTGAGTGCCCAGCATGGCCATCCGAGGAGGCTAAGGAAGGTGACATTTGTTGGTTGTCAAGCAATAGAGTTGCAGAAGGGCGAAGTCGGAGGTGGAGATTTGCAGGCCAATGATAGAAGGAATTCAGCGGACGTAGAACACCTGGCCGGGATTGGGAATGCCGGTTTCTGGTAAATTAAGAGGAGGAAGAGAAGGGTGGACGTGGAGGCTCGGATGAGAGAAGGGGATCTCGTTCCTGGTAGCAAGTGTCGCAGCTCGGGTGGGGGGGGACCGAGGATGGAGGATGGGCGTTTTTGAAGGTGGAAGCATGACGGTAATGCATTGGTCATTTCTCTCGTCACCCACAGGAAAATACCAGGCCAGTGACAGGCGAGTTCACACCGTCAAAACGCGTTATGAGACGCATCCGCCAGGGATGGCAAGTCCTCTGCCACGTGCTCGCTCCGTACGTACGCTCAAGCCTGCACCGCCACGCAACCACCAGAGCCAGCCCCGAAAAGAAGCGTGTGTGGTAAAAGAGAGCACGGAAGAACCCCAGCTGTTTGATAAAATTTGCGAGCGTCCATCGAAGACGCCGGGGCTCGGGAGGATCTCCACCCAGTCGGCAACGCTTTCCGTGGTCACCGCAAGCGGCACAGTAATTGCGCTTCGTTCCACTACAGCCTCGAAAGTATGTCTGACTGGATCCGCCCGCCAAAACTTTCAGGGCTGTCTTTGATCTCCGGATCACTGACGATGTTTGCAAATCAGAAGACACGCTGGTGCGCGCTCCTTTTTAGCTAACAATTCAAAACTGGCAGGTATCAATCGTTCACCCAGGCTCTGCCTCCCCGACCCGATTGTCCTCGCCTTCGGGCACGAGTTTATCCTCCCACTAATATGCACCACCCTGCACATATAACGTGTACATATTAGACATGTCCGTCCCGATCCTTTGTGCATAGCCCCGACCTGTTCGCACACAACCGAACACAAAAAAGTCGAGTTTTTCCGTGGCGGAGCCGCTGAAACGGCGACATGTTTCCTCTTGGGGCATAAGCCGATCGCTCGGGCACGCACCTAATATGCCCGCAGACTCAGCCGAACCGTGTCAGCGTTCAAGGTGGAAATGCGATCTGGGAGCAGTGACAAGGCCAGGCCTGTGTTTAGACGACTGTGGGGCCACATATCAATCCTGCCAAGCAAGATTGTTCCGATGGCAGCGAACACCCACTTACGTGCATTTCTTGATTGTTCCACGCGCAGGGTTTGGTGACGTTGTCGTGAGTAGTTCTGCGTACTTGACTGACAACCATTAAAAACCATTGTCTCACCCTTGGCGGAAACCGTGTACAAAAGTCTGGGGCATGACACGATAGACTCACGAATGTAAGTAAGGCGTCTCGTATACTCCCAGCTGCAAGCCCGAATGCAACACCGCAGGCATGCTTCCGTAGAGAGCTCTATGCAGTCGATCCCCAGTGAGTTGAACGACCATCCGCTGCTCTACCAGATACTCTGTATACCTTCGCCAGGCTCCAGTTCCACTTCCCCCACGGGTGGTGCACACGTATCCAGCCTCGTCAACCAGACCCTTCGTCACCTTGCTTTCTTTGAGTGTGCCGATGTTCCCAATAACAAAAAGCCCACGTTTGGCCCGTGTGAGCCCAACGTTCAGTCTCCGCCTATCAGAGAGAAATCCAATCCGCCCCGACGGATTGTTGCGCACAGTCGAAAAAATGATCACCTCCTTCTCCCGACCCTCAAACCCATCGACTGTCTTGATATCGACGTTCGAGAGCTGCAGCTTTCGATGGTCGCCAAGGGTGGCAGAGAAGCGTTTCCGATACTTCTCATCGGAGTTAAGGAGGCGCGTCACCAACGAGACTTGGGCAACGTATGGGGCAATGATGCCAATGTCTTCTCCACGAAGGTACTTTCCCGAAACTCCGATCAGCACGTGCCCAACTGGAGTGCATTGAAGGCAAACGAACCTCATTTTTCAGTAGCAGGTCTTCAACAATGCTGCAGACGATGTGTGCTTCGTTCCAGTTGACCCTACTGCGATCCTTGGCAGTCTCAGATCCCCCATGATCCAGGAAGACGACAGATCCCCGACGTCCGGTTAACGTATCCACTGGCAGATGACTCGAAAGTGGAGGGATGAGATGCGGGGAGATATTCCCAAGGGTATCAACGGTCCCATCTCGCAGGGAAAGGCCGTAGAATTCTAGCGACGGGAACTGCGATATGGACGGATGCATCCGGTATTGGACGTCCAACATGATCGAGGGTACCACTGGGCCACAATTACCATTGTAAGCAAGTTGTTACCCGAAACAAAAGAAAAGCGCGACCGACCCCCTTCTTCTGTCAGCCTCTCAAAAAGACTGATCCCAAGGCCTTTCAATTGCGCTTCGCGGCTTGCGATGACGGGCGGAAGTTGTTTGTGATCTCCGATGAGGGCAACGTGCTGTGCCTACAGCGCTCATGTATTGGAATTCGGCAAATAAATTCAACGTGAAACACATACTCCTTTCATCAGAGGTATGAGGGATGCTGGCTCCGTTGACATGGAGGCTTCGTCAAGGAAAACCACAGGAAAGTCAAGAACGTTGAGTGCGACGTTAGCCGATGTGATACAAGTTGTACAAATCTTACACGACGTCAGCAGAAAAAGAAAGAAACCGAAAATATGCACGTACCACGTCAGCATCCGCAGTAATATCCCGCAGCATTTCCTGATGGATGGCGTACAGCTTGGCAGCCATAGACATCGCCTGGCGCTCTTGCGCCAGCAGGGCCGACCGCATCTGGTCGAGGCGCCCTGCAGCGCGAGTTGTTGGGGCTCTCTGCACAGCTTCGATCCTCTTAGTCAGGTCCGATAACTTTTTGTCTGTGATATTCTTCTCTTTGAGGAGCTTATCTACCTTCGGCTTGAGCGGATGTTGATCGAGCTTGTAGTCGAGAGTGTGCACAGTAAGGCTGTCTTTTATCTTACCGCGGAAGCCGATGCGCAGAGGCTTCAAGCGAGCTTCCGCAAAACCTTCCACGAGATTATCCACCGCCGCATTAGTATATGCACAAACAAGAATCGGGTGATGCACTTCAAAGTCAGCCTAAATCATTGTTGAGAGTCATCGACATGTCAAGTCCGTCAGTTGGCGCAGCCCACCTTGAGTAGCCTCACAGCCTCGACAATAGTTTTAGTCTTCCCTGTCCCCGGAGGCTGGGTTTTAGACGGTCAATCAAATGTCATCGGACAAACAATGCACTTACACCTTGAACCAGGGAAGTACGCTCCCCAATCATCATTGCGACCGCGCGAATTTGCGTCGCGTTCAAACCGACCAACTCGGGGTCACCATCCATCTTGATCGGGTCTGTCCGCGCATAGCGTCGCGCCCAGCTCTGGATCCTCATGTCGTCCTTGAATGTACCGCCACGTTCACACTCGTCTTGACCTTGATGTTCTAATGTTTCATGGGAAACGTACTGGACTTCGTCCGGGGCTTGTAGAGGCTGACGCAGAGAGATGGATGTTGGAGAAAACGAACGGAGAAGCACATCACGGAGGTGGGTGCCTTGTAGGACAAACTGCCTGTCAGGTGTTTGACCAGCTTCCAATACTGCGGGATCGTGGTGAAGGTGCAAAATCGCAGCACGCATCCGCTCGAAAATGATGTTGGACCGCCCGACATCAAGGCGCCACAGACCGTCACTAATATCGAATTTGTGGTCGAATACGATACGAAGCTGGGTGGCATTGCTCGCCATCACGGTACCGCGCAAAGGCATTTCTTGCAGGGGGTCAAAGCGTGACAGTAAGACCTGAGTGCCATTTCTGGTGCAGAGCAAAATGAGTACGAGTATTGCACCGTCCGAAATAAGCCATTTACTCGAATCTGTGCTCTGGCAGAATTATGCCTGGACCGAGGGAAAAGCACGCGATTGGATTCCGAAACTGCGGAGCTTCTATCCAAAACGCGCAGAGGTCCGTGATGGTATAACCTTGCTCGCGTAAACGAGACAGTGACCAGCTTGACAAACGATCGCGAAGGACTAATTCGTCCTCTGACTGTTCGGCTTCTAGGAGGGGTAAAAAACTAACGACAGTTTGATGGTACCACCTCAGGGTTTCCCTGTGGAATCAGAGACTTACTGATCATGGTAAGCCTGGATCTCCTCGTGTAGTGGCTCGCCTGGCTGTACTTGGGTATAGGAAGGCACGACACGTTTCTTGTATACTCGCGTGCCATCTCGCTCCGGTAGCGAATTGTGCGTGCGGTGATGGCGTGATGTGGCTCGCTGTCTCCAGTCAAAGCGAGTAAAGGGGGCGAGAGGTGAATTTTCAGAGAAGTAAGCGTCTGTCGGAAGTTCGTAGTGGGAAGGCTTGCGGGGTGCAGCGGCAACAGCACCGATAGTAGCCGAGGAAGAAAAACTCGGAGCACGATGTGGACAAGGACACGAGTCGTACACAGTAGGCTTGTATCGTCTGGACAGGCTCCTGAAGTAATTCCGAATGCCAATGAAAGTCGAATTGCGTTGCGAAACAATTGCTAGGGGACGCGCCACGCGTGAGGTGAAGAACGGAGGACGGACATTATGCATAGAATTTAGAAATTTAGAAATGGTTATACTTGGGTCAGGCTATGAAAGGCGGGAAGCACAGCCACATGTTGCGCCCGCGATTTCAGACGCTTAGAAAGATGCACAACAAACATATGCTTCCGCATATTTAGGAGACATTAACTGAGATTGCAAGGGCGCCGCAGATACTCCAGAGTACCTACTTACAACCCAAAACACAACCAGACTTTCATGCCAACTCAAGCGTCTAGATGTTCGACAACAGCAAAAGAGCACCCCCGCTCAGAACAGTGGCAGCGACGAGAGTCAATACAGTTTCCCCAGTGTTGAGCTTGACTTCATAGGAGCCATCCCAGCCCGGTGGGGCCATCAAGGTGACAAGGGATGTCGGGACAGTGACATTGACGCCCGAACATGCCGTTGCATAAGCTTTTGCGGGGCATGAGTATGGATGATAGTCGGAGGAATACCGACGTTGCAAGCCTACCTGTGAGTGCGGTGGCAGAACCAGCCCGGGGATCCATGCTTGTGGTGAATTTAGCAACAAGATCGTTGAACATGCATTGTTGGCAACTGGTGATCGCAGTGACAGTTGCTGAATCGCACAGGCACTGATCGTTTGTGCCACAGCTCTGAAGGAGACATATGGGCGTGACATCACCGCATGGACTCGGAAGTACTTACGTTGATCATGGTGTTCGCACCGTCGCACTCCGTTTTGCACTGCGGATGGTTTAAATTTCATTGTGATCCGACGAGCTACAGGGACTTGGCACTCACGTCGGTCAAAAGATACGAGTCCGTAACATTGAGGAAGCTACTAGCCGACACGTTGCCAAGGGTGCCGCCAACGTCGATAGTCAGTGCAAGCGCTGGGAGGTACATAATTCAACGTTCGGGCCGGTCTCAGGGGCGAGAAGCTGACCTTGACCAGCAAGCAGAAGGAACGAGAGAAGGCAGATGATTGAACGCATGTTAGCTGGTCGTGTATACCCTTCCAGAGGACAAGGACAAGGAAGAAAAGAATGTGGTAGCTAGGGAAGGCAGTGATACCTCCGTCCTTATAAGTAGTCCACCGCATCATCCCAGGCCGCCGTATCGCATACCGGGGAATGGACCCCGGGTAGTGCACGGGGTCCGCGTGGGGAGCATGTCACGTGCGTCGTGTCGACGCGATTTGTTGATGTTGATTGAGCTCATCATATTCAACTGACCCTCATTCCAAACCACATCATCTTCGTTTGCCACAGCACGAACACGATGACAACGGCTGTGTACTCTGGTTCCCTCCAGCCCAAGAAGAAGGCAGAGCTCAAGGAGATAGCCTCGGCTCTCCGTATCAGTGATTCTGGAACGAAGGAAGAGCTCCAACAACGAATCCGAAAACATCTCGACGACAATCAGGTCTCGCTCGAGGATAATCCCGTTTTCTCGGGTCTCTTTTTCAAACGGAAGAGAGTCGTACAGCAATTTATCCATGTGTGCGTCTGCCTTTATGCTCGCTGTCGTCGTTTAGCTCATCCTCCCTAGAAATTCCGTACCATCCCCTGGCTCGGAATCGGTAGAAGAGATTTCAGAAAAAAAGTTGATTACCCCACCTTCCACTCGCTCTACACGTCGTAACCCTCCTCGCGAGGCCACCCCTGTGCCAGAGGCTCGGGAGGTGTCGATGATGCTCAGGAATGTTCCTATCTCGCCACCCGAGGAAGAGACCTCTAGTGAACCTCCCGCACACACCCCGCACAAGGAGCGTAGTGTTTTGTTCACGTCCACTCCGCACAGCATTCTGCGCAACATCCCAAAGCCGTCCCTCGAGCTTGCTGACACCACATTCAAGACGCTGCAGACAAGTACGCAACAGCATGCTCGCGTATATTTGTTAGCTTCTAGATCCGTACGTCAAATTTGATCATATTTTGGCATAACTAAGCCCTCTTCATGTTAGACACTCTCGAACTCCCTCAATATCTCGCTGATTACCGCCTTGTTCGAGCTACTCTATGTTTTACTTCAAGTCATTCCGTGGAATTTTTTGGAGGTATAAATGTTTACCTTTACTTCAGTTCGGTAGCTGATTGTATGTTAGATCCATCTTCCGCGAGTCGTTAATAGCGGCGATTGGCAAGTCACGGTTCCTTACCCTCCCGTCGCGACTTTCCTGTCCTCCGTGTTTTGGACTGTCCTCCTCCACTGGTCAATACCCACTCTGGTTATGCCTGTTCTTCTCGGCTACGTCATCTCGTTCCACCCTGCAAACGCCACGTCCGCACGCGTCCCCCGCGTCCTTCCTCTCGACCCTCTCACAGTGTCCATCTTGCGTCTAGCTGCTCAGTACGGATACCCGTACAAAGCTCTTAACACTACAATTGAAGGCATAGACGTTATTGGGCCTCATTGGCGTATCCTCAATGCTGCCGTTTGCGTTGCCTTTGCCTTTGCAGAAGCTATCTTTGTTGCACCAGGTGCGTTTGCCGAGTCCCGTGTACGTCAGAGAGGAGGTACACCTCGACGAACCGTGATAGTTGAAGAGTGACTTGCCGGTAAATATACCCCTCCGAATGCTCTATGAGTGATACGTTGTATGTTCATGTTTCAAACGTTGGCGTTATGATTTGCGGTTCCCGAAAAGATCTAGGCCAGTCTTGGTTCTGTTCATGGTTTGTCACATGCTATCTGTTTGTTTTTCGTCCCCCTCTATTTTTTTCTGTTTCGCTATCATGTATATTTATGATTAGATGTATTACCTTGCGAGTTAATCAGGTCGAATATTGATGCCTTTTTTCTTTTCTTTTTTTATGTCCGTCAAGTACATCAGACAAGCGAAATGAAAAGATACCCACGCCGTCGTCAGCTCAGGTGTTCGTCGGATAGGAACCACGTCCTCTGTGCGGTGTATTATTGTTAGCCGTACGATACATCATTCATGTCCCCGGGGCACCGCGTCCCAGAATATCGACGGACGACTAGCTGCTGTGTGCACTGGTTTAATCGGGTTTGGCCGGCGGAGTTCAACTATACTTCAAACCTTAATCTTGTTTCGCAAGCCATACATCCACACAAACTGATTGTGCGTTCATCAACAGATTCCTCCTCGTCAACATGGTACGTCTACCCCACTCCTCTGCAAGAGACAGCGCTCACTCGTCATTCAGGATTCATCAAAAGCACCCGTCAAGCTTGCCAAAGTGATCAAGGTCGTTTACGCTCGCGACATGTGTTTTGACCGCTCTCCCGCTGAAGACTATTCTAGGTCCTTGGACGAACTGGGTCCCGAGGTGGTGTCACCCAAGTGCGCGTCGAGTTCATGGACGACACCACGCGAACGATCATCCGAAACGTCAAGGGTCCCGTTCGGGAAGAAGACATCCTCGCATTGTTGGAAAGCGAGCGCGAAGCCCGGTAAGCACTTTTGTTTACCCCCTCGTGTTCTATCTGGGGTTGGCGTTTACGGGGCATCGACAGTCGCTTGCGGTGAGAAAAAAAAAAAGGGAGATGTACCGCCCAATCTCGCGCGGCTTGACCTTGCACGCTCTACGAGTTTGATGTGCTTTGGTGCGACAAGGTTTAGAACGTGCCATTTTTTGTTAGCATCAGTTCTGTACATCTCTGTTTATATTACCTGTGTGCACCAACTTCCGGAGCAACTTGCAGATCTTTCATGCCTATGAATATCGCCGTGACCAAGGAAGATGCCATGAGCAGAGTATGCCACGGCCTGCTGGTTACGGCGAGACACTCAAGATCATAATTCGATGGATTGGAGGGAGCTGCTTGTTAGACAAGTTGCTAAGAAGTACATTGCAATGGATACTGCTTCGGGAACTGTAACAACTATGATATCAAACAGCTGAAGCAAAGGAAAAGAGTGAGGATGAGAGGTGATATGTATAGGAAGGAAGAGACTACAGCGCAACGGAGAACGAAGCCTGAACATGCTCAGAGACGCAAACACGTTAAAAACAGTCAACTAAAACATTACTTTTAATTACTGCCAGTACTGTTGTTGCCTTGGCTGATACTGGTAAAAGTTGGCATCCGAGTTGCCCTGTGGGTACCCTACATGGCCTTGTGGGCCTTGCGTGGCTTGTTGCCCTTGTTGGGCCTGTGGTCCGCCGGCGCCAGCACTCGAGCCGAAGCGGTTGCCTCCGTAAAAACTACCTTGCGTATGCGCTTGCTGAACACCACGTCCCGACTGAGGTTGACCGACACCTTGGCCGACACTAACGCCCGAAGCGCCGTCTTTCACGCCAACATTCTGAGAATACGGTTTGTATGCCGTCTCGGGGGATGTACCACCCGCGCGTTGGGCGAGCGAAGGGCCCGACGCGGTCGTATTACCCTGACCAAGACCCATGAAACTTTGAATAGCTTGTCCACCGTACAGCTGTGGGTGCTTGCTATACTCGCTCGACGTGAGGTTGTTCACTCCTGCAGCATGGTTGTGTTGCGGTGCATGATGTTGATATCCGAGATCGTCATAGGCCGAGGTTGGAAGTTGGTGTTGTTGACCGTAAAGCCCGCGACCATAATGGTCCGACTGAGACTGTACCGAGCCGGGACCTTGCTTGCCTCCTGGAGAAGGTGCGGCGCCCTGGGTAGGAGGGCCAGGCTGGAACATGGTGGGATACTTGACGAACGGCTGCGGAACACCGTAACCTGAGTTGTATGGGGCACCATAGTACTGATTCTGCGGGTAAGGGTAGTAGTAGGGAACGGGAGGTGGATAGCTTTGCTGAGGGCCTTGGCCGCCAGATGGTTGAGGCTGCGCGCCACCCTGGGGAGGTAGCTGCGAAGATTGGGCATTTGAGGGTGGGAGTACAGTGTTCCCTGGAAGTTGTTGGGAAGTAGGAAGACCTTTGACATCGTCATGACTGAGAACGTTGCGACTTCCTCCAAATGCGGGCGATTGAGCGTACGAGTCATAGAAACCCTTGGTCACCTCAGTCACGTATTTAAAGAACAAACGAGAACACAAACCCTTTGGTTATCACCGTACCCATAGTCACTGTTAGCAAACGCACCCAAATGCGATGCCTGGGTAGGATGTTGTTGGCCGATTTGACCAAAAATGTTGTAGTCCTGACCCTGTCCAGCGGGTGGGGTGGGGGTGTGGAAGTAAGGTGCTTCCGCTTGCCGGAAATATGCCGAATGAGCTGCAGAGGCTTGGGGCTGCGAAGGCTGTGCTGCATGTTGAGGTTGCTGGACGGGATTCTGGGTGGCTTCGAGATGAGTGGGAAGACCATGATGGGTATATTGGTGAGTTGGTACTTGGTGCTGGGTTAAAGGTGCTTGTTGCTGATGTTGGGGGAGGGATGGATGGATGGAAGCCTGGGGTTGTTGTTGAGAGAAGGCAGGGGAGCTCGACATTATCGGCTGGCTGACAGAGGTTGAAATCGAGGGGTGAGAGATGGCCGAAGTGAGAGACGGGTGGGACTGGGGAGCGGAAGCAGGTACGGGAGCGGGGGCTGGTGCAGGTGCAGGTGTGGGTGCGGGTGGTGCGGCCTGCTGTGAAGGTGCAGCTTGAGACGATGCAGTGATAGATTGGACCGGGGACGCGGGTACAGGTGACTCTTGGGCAGGTGCTTGTGCTTGAGGCAATGGTTGAATAGGCTGTTGAGGCGACTGCTTTGCCTTGAGGGAAGCAGGTTCTGAAACAGGGGCGGGTTCGGTCCTGTCGGTGCCAATCAGCCGGAACGTCAATCAAGGCGAACGATGGCTCACGGGGATGGCTCGATCACATCACCGCCGAGGCTTAAACTACCGAATTGCATGCCAACTTTCTCAAGTCCTGGGTTGAAACTCGACGTAGGCATGACGACTGCCTGGTCGATTGCTTTGTACTTGTTCGCACTACGATGTGAAGTAGTAGACGACCGTGGAGGGATAGACACTGGGGACTTTGATGGTGCCGGTGCAACGACCGGTTCTTCTGCTGGTTGTTGAGGAGCTGGGACTGGCTCAGAAGGCACGGATGGAGGGACTTCGGGTTCCTCTTGAGGCAGAAGAGCGGGAGTTTCGTCCTGGACATCTGGTTGAGTCTGCACCGGGGAGGACCAAGCATCTTCGGGAGGGGGTTTGACCTGTGGCTCGTCATCCCAAGTAGGGGGTTGTACAGTTATCGGATCCTCCCAACCGTCACCTATTAGGTCTGAGTCACCGTTGGCGAGTGGTGCCGGTGCAGGTTCAGCAGGTCCCGGTACCGAAGGAGGGACGCGTGGAGCTACGGGAGGAGGTACAACAGCCGGTTTTTCTTGAGGTCTGCGAACGTCTTATGAGGAAAATGCCAGAAGAGGAGAAAAAGAAACTCTATACCGTGCGATTTGAGCCCAAGAAAGTTTTGACGTTGCTGGTAGCTTCGTAGGCCTTGGAGCAGTTGATAGTGAGGTGGTTGATGCAGCGGGTACAGACGTCGAGTGGTCATGTGCACCCCAAGAACCGAGACCCCATGAAGAGGACGTCGAGGAAGGCTGAACGGGGAGGGAAGGATCAGACGCAGGAAGCTCCGCGGTGGAATTGGGATCAGAAGGAGGGTCGTGCGATGCTGTTGAGATGCCATTTGACGAGTCAGGTTTGTCGGCATGGACTGGATCGGAAACGTCGTCGACGGGCAACTTGTCCGCGAAATCAGGGGCAGGGGAGGACGTTTTCCCGGGATGTGGGGTGCGTGAGGCGTGGCCATTCACCCCGGACCCACCTCGTGCTGAGCCGCGACCGCGCGCACCTCTTGATGTACCACCACGGCCACCGCGACCGCCGCGGCCACCACGCGAGTCAGTGCGATCGCGAAAGACGGGATGATCCTTTGGGCTTGGTTGAGAAGTGGTAGGCAGTTTTTTGTCTTTTTTAGTTTTTACGGAGCCCCACTGTTGTACATGCCCTGTGACAGCAGACAGTTGAGAGACGGAGAGAGAGACAGGAGGGGAAAGACAGACCTTCACTTATTCTCTGCGCTGCAAGCTGGACGTCGCCGCCGACCTCGAGGAGGAGGGACTGGAGGTCTGGGAAAAAGGATGAGCTGGAGGTCGGGGGAGGAACAGGAGCAGGACGTGCCTTCGAGAGAGTAGTCCGGAAAGAATTCCTGGAGTTGTTGTACCTGAGCGCGGTGTTTGGCGTCGCCTGCTGGCTGGTCTGGCTGGTGCTGGAATCGAAAGGCTGCAGATTTGTGCGACATGTTGCAAGCTGAACGCTGACACGAACCCGCTCGTCGCCTTCTACCTGTGGAGTTTCAATTTTTCATCGCAACCCCCCGGTAACCCCCCCGTCGCCAATCACTGCTCCCTCCTCCTCCCATCACCCATGCAACCGCACGCGCTCCCCGACGCCGACACGGACGACGACGACGACAGCGGCCACCTCGTCGCCCTCTCCCCCGCCAACGACTTCACTCTCCCCGTCGACGATGACTCCGACGATCTCGCGCGCGCCCTCGCCGACCTCGCTAAGCTGCGTGCGAGCGTGCAGAACAACCTCCGTCTCCGCCCCATACGCTCCTTCTCCGCCCTCCCAAAGCTCTCCTCCCCCATACACCCCCCGCACACCCCGTCCCCCGTCTACTACACTCCCACCGAACACCCCGACCCCGCCATCCCCGCCTCCGCCTGGGTCCCTGACGTCCTCAACTCCCATCTCGCCGCGCCCAAGCGTCCCATCGTCGTCGACACGCGGCCCCTTGCTGCCTACCACGCCTCCCACCTCGTTGACAGCGTCAACATCGCTATCCCCTCCCTCATCCTCAAGCGATGTCGCAAACCAGGCAGCGGCTTCCGCTCTCTCGCCGCTCTCCGCCAGTTCATCACCTCAGACCAGGACAAGCATCGCTGGGACACCCTCCCCTCCTCCCCCTCCTGGGATGGCGACCTCGTCATCGTACACGGTGAGGAAACCGACGACTCTGAAATCGACAACCTCCAGGTCACCGCGTGGGCTCTCCTCCCCGTCATATCATCTCTCCTCGGTCAGGGGCGCGTGCATTACTTGCGAGGCGGTATAGCAGCTGCACAAGCTCATCCAAGTCTTCGAAATTACCTCGTAACACAATCCCTCCATCCACCTGATCCCGACGATCCAGAGCCACCGTTGAAGAGCGCAAAGAGCAAGGGCCTCTTCCACCTTAATACCTCCGCTCCAACCCAGACGCATGTCGAAATCGATCAGCCCATGCCGTCACCGTTGCCGATCATGCCCACAGCAACTTCGGATCAACTCAACGACCCCAACGGATCCCCTCCTCCATCACGACTCCCATTCCGTCGGCCCGCACCCCCACGACGTCCAAGCGCGCCAAATCTCTCGCGTATCATCACAAATGGAGGCGGTGAACAACAACTTTCTCTTCCCCGTCTCCACATCCGCACTACCCCCACTCGCTCAGCGACGCTCCCCATTACCCCCTCCCAACTTTCATGGAGCCCCAATGGCAACACCCTCTATCTCCCTCCACAGTCTCCTTCGCACCTCAATCTCCTACATTCAAACCACACGCCACCCGCACCATCGCCGCGCTGGACAACCAGCCCAGCCGACTTCCTCCCACCCCCATCACCCAGGTTCACCCGTCCAACACCGCCACGCACACCCGAGACACCCCTCGCCATACCTCATCCAACGCCATCACCGCACACGGCACGACAGGATGACCTCCAGACGGCCTCGACAGAGGGCGAGTTCCCCACTTTCACTGTCTCGATGATCCTTCCAAATTTCTTGTATCTCGGCCCCGAGCTAACCCTACCTGAGCACGTGCAGGAACTCAAGTCTCTCGGGATCAAGAGGATACTGAACATTGCAGCAGAGTGTGATGACAATCATGGACTCAAGCTGAAAGAGAATTTCGAGCGGTATGTGAAAATCCCAATGAGGGATACGGTCGAAGAGGACCAGATTACCAGAGGGCTGAAGGAGGCCTGTGAGATACTAGGTAGGGCATCTTCCTCTGCGCTCTCTCTTCAAGTCGTAATCGTGCATTTAATTATCCTGCCTTCCCAATCCGAATTTTTGACTCGTTTCTTTTTTTATACAAAGATGAGGCAAATCTATTCGGAGCGAGCACCTACGTCCATTGTAAAGCGGGCAAGTCGCGCTCTGTGACCGCCGTGATGGCCTACCTCATTCATGCGAACCACTGGACGCTCTCGCGTGCCTATGGCTTTGTCCTCGAGCGCCGAAAGGGAATATCTCCGAACATTGGGTTCGTTTCCGAACTAATGACCTTTGAGGAACAAGAACTTGGCGGGAAATCGGTTGGCGTGGTGCCTGTCACCCCAGGGCAGGGAGATAGCGGAGGGGATCCACAAACTAACCATGCGTATGCAGCGCAGAGTCGGAGACCGGGACACGTGCGAGAGAGTTTACCTCCCATGTTTACAGTGCAAGATTCGGACGATGTAGGGGAGGTCGCCATGGGTCAGGATATGGAGATCAAGGATCAGGAAGGTCGTTATCGACACATGCGCAGGGCGCCAGTCGATGAAAATACGCTTCAACCGATGCGGAGGGTGAGCAAGGCTGGACTTGAGAGCGCATTTTAGCATGAGTGTGTCAATATCTGGTGTAGCTGTGCCCATTTGCATACCAGTCTTACCTGCTGATAGAGCACACAAAATAGTTATAAAGAGGGAGGACACTCCCTAGCAAAGCTTCTCATCCGGTCCAAACACGACAAGGAATTAGGTATGTTACAATTAGGCAGATGTAGTGCGAGCAAGGGTATCACCCATTCATAGGTTGCCATAGACTACCTCGCCATCTATGACCGTCGCTTTCACTTTCGTCGCCAGGATATCTGAAACCGGGACGGTCATAACATCACGATCCAGAACTACAAAGTCTGCCTTCTTGCCTATCGAGAGCGAACCTAGTTTATCCTCCGCAAACGCTGCGTAGGCAGCATCTAGGGTCATTCCTTTCAGCGCTTGCGTCCGTGTCAGACGTTCTGACGGGTACCTGGACGAATCATGAGTCGATGAATCAGCCAATAACTATATGCAACAGGTCGTACCATCCTTGTGATCCATGAGGCGAGTCTCCAGAAGGGGAGAGACGAGATACGGCAGCGTAGAATCCTAACAAAGGGTTGATGCCTTCAACGGGAAAGTCGGAGCCAAGAGGTAACACTGCTGTGCTGGATGTTCTTGGACAGGTATAAGATCAATATGAGTCGTAAATAAACAAACACACTGGATCATCGTCTGATATGCGTACGCTCCTCTGATTCTTGCTGGGCCCTACAAGGTCCAGTCAGCAAGACGGTAAACGAGTATGATAACACAGTTACCAGACGTCGTTCTGCATACCACATATCACTCGTTCTACAATCTTGAAGGTAATATCAATCTTTAGTGGCTGAACCGCGTGACAAACTCACGCATGCGTAGGCTGGACACTGGGTATCACTGCTTGTATTTCACTTTTCCACTCACCAGCGAGGAGAGGTAAGACATACCTTGAAGCCGTCCAACTCGCTCTAGGTCGTCAAGAGTCATAATTTGCGCATGCTCAATGCGCGGACGTCGTTCAGTTGCGTTTCCATGTTCCGAATTAGATAGGACATCTTCAAAGATGTCGAGGACAACGTGATTGGCACGGTCACCAATACAGTGGATGTTCTATGCGGGTAGTTGGTCAATCGAAGACGCGAAGAGCACAGAATGCATCGAATACACACTACTTGCCAGCCGTCTTCCCAGAATTGTTTCACAAGGGCTGATAATGTCTGTGGTTGTGCGAGCATGAGTCCGTTAGTCGATGGATCGTCCGAGTACTGTTCTGGATCAGAAATCGGTTCCACAGTCAAGTACGATACGAACTGGTTCTAATAGAGCTGCTCCAAAGGAGCCAAGCGCACCTTCGATCATGTTAGTGTTAATTGCACAAGTCTGGGAAGTATTGGGCGAGACAAACCATCAGTGAAAAGCTTGACGCTGCGAAGATTGAGACGCTCCGCGATTCCATAGTCAACGAGACGAGTCATGTTTTTACCCCAATATTCATCGGAATCAATGTGGCCCATGAGGTAGAGCCGGAGCTACGGGAATTCTAGCATATACAAACCCGGGCGAGAAATGCACATACAGGAAGTTTCCGAGTTGAGGCATATCTTGAGAGAAATGAGTCCATGTTGGTGTGAATGATCCGAAAACGTACTCCTGATAGAATTGGACCTCTTGGGGTTCCGTCGCAGCGTCATGAATGAACGTCAAGCCGACGGCGTGTGCATCCCGCACAGTTCTGTCAAAGTAGTCGCGCAATTGGGCTTTCGTTAGGGCTGGAACTGGGACAATGGCCATCGCGGCGTCCACGAATATTCCTGGATTTCATTAGTGAATCCGACCCACAAAGTTGTGAGCAGCTTTACCAGTGGGATTTCCAGACAAGTCACGGATGATCATGCCGCCATCAACCTCACTGGGTAGCTCACCCATCAACTGCAGCACACGGTGGGAAACCCATGCCGCATGCACATCAACACGGTTCAGGTAAATTCGACGACCCCTCAGCAGAGACTCGGAGTCAAAGTCGTCCTGTGATTGGTCAAACAAGGAAAGGTCCGATGAAGAAGAAAGGTACAGACAGCCGTGGGATACTGGGGATCTGACCACAGATTTTGGTCCCATCCCATACCCACGATCCAGCGAGATGGATCAGCTAGGATGTCGGGGTGTGACTTGACATGGTGAACGACTCGCCGCAATACCTCTACACTTGGTGAACTTGGGCCACGAACCACGAGAAACTCGAGCAAATACCTCGTTTTGACTTGCAACCGGTAAGATCGAGGTTCATCGCAGCGCCGTACTGCAACACGTGTGCATGGGCGTCTGTCAATGGTTGGCGCCGCGTTCGGACTGGTGCACATAAAAGGTCGTACCTGCAAGGCCCGGAACAACGATGCTATCATTTTCCAAGAATGAGATGGGTAGCGACGGCTGCCAAAAGCTGAGTGGCCATGATATTTGGAGGTTCGCGAAGTTCGTGGGGGTACGGCGCCTGTGCCAGCGCGCCTGGATGTCCACTACGGCATGGAATTCTGTCAGAGATCAGAGGAAGCGCAACGGAGTGGTTCCCACCGAGGTTCCCGACGTCTGCAATAGTGGTGTTGCTCACGACGATGCACTCGACATTGGGATGGGCAGTATCGACTGTATATATTTTGCGACCCGGAGAGCAGAGGGCATAGTCTTGTGAGGGAGGAGCACGGCTCACCGCCAGCAGCGCACTGAAAGCAAGCAGGAAGGCGAAAACAGCCGTGAAACGGGAGCGGGGTGCCTCAGCTGGAAGCCGTTTCGGGCTAGCCATGGCGTACGTAGCCTGAGAGTGTGCTACTCCTTATAATTGCAGACTCTGCCAACACCCTCCATCTAATGGAATCACCAGCAGATCTGCTCCACCACCACAAGAAGACGCTTCACTCCAAGCGCTCCTTTGGAAAGTATCCCCATCCCATCGATTCTCCCACCTACGATGCGCAAGTGTCTCTTCATCTTTGATCCTACCCATCTTCCTCACCATTCTTTAGCTCTGAAGAGGATAACGACCCTTTGACCGACGACGGCGGATCGGCCATCTCCATTCCAGTCTCTGTCCGCTCAAATCGTGCCCCGGGTGCCCCGCACACGTCCAAGCTGCCGTCTCGGGCCAGGCACCAATTGGCCTCGAGCCTGCTTTCCGACGATGGCACAGACTCTCAAACTTATGACGGCGATGTCGAATCCAGTATAACTGCAGGTGCAGGCCAGCATCAAGCATCCAAGGCCTTCCTATATCCCAACTTGCACCACGCCTCCTCGAATTCGACCCTAACATCTCAGATCGACGAACCCTTTCCTTCCACTTCGCGACACCCGACCCCGCCACCGACCGCGCAACAGGCTTTAATTCTGGAGCCGCCGACGTACAAAGCTGTTTCCGCCTGCAATCCCGCTGCGCTCGCACCTGAAGACATCCAGGCTTTTGTCCGGAAAGCGATTAACGGAGAGCCCGATCGACCATACTACATCAATCCACCTCCCACCGACAGACCAGTGCGCATTTTCGCTGACGGTAAGATTCTCCTTCTTGTTCCACGTTTAGTGCTGAGGTATGTGTCAGGGGTATATGATCTCTTCCACTTTGGGTGCGAATCAATTTGACTTGGCCGCGGTTATGCCTGACTCTCAATATTAGCCATGCTTTACAACTTCGACAGGCAAAGCTTTCCTTCTCGAATGTCTATCTCCTCGTTGGCGTGAATGCTGACGAAGATGTTATTGTACACAAGGCTCGTCCTGTCATGAGTCACCCAGAACGGTCAGTTGTTCCCCAAATTGGCCTTTTGCATCGTTGACATTATTTAGATGTGAAGCCGTCCGACATTGCCGTTGGGTCGATGAGGTTATTCCAGAATGCCCTTGGATTCTAGACGCCGCATTTCTTGACAAATGGGAGATCGATTACGTTGCGCATGACGAGCAGCCGTATTCTTCCGAGGGTCATGATGATGTATATGCATTCGTGAAGGCAAGGGGTGAGCATTGTCCCCACAGCGCCAGCGATTATTGAGCTGATGAGCGTCATATCTAGGTCAATTTATCCCGACCCGTCGTACGCCGGGCGTCTCTACTTCAGAGTTGTTGGAACGTATCGTTTCCGGTTATCGCAAACGAGACTTCGATAAGAAGCTGGAAAAGATGGGTTGTGCGGAACTCAAGGCTCAAGGCTCGGATTTTGAGGCCAGGAGCTGTACAAGCTGAAGCTCGAAACTAATGGTGCAATAACGATAATTTTTGATTGGCGACGCGGCCATGTACATTTCAAGATAGATTCTCTTGTAGAACATGTGTTGGCGGACGATAGTACAGTATATTACAAGAGCGGGGACTAGTGATTTATGTTTTGGGTTGTCACCTGATCGAATTCGAGGGACCTCGGAAATGCACTCATTCCACATGTCAGAAGTGTTACATTAATTTTACCTTTTTCTCTTCATGCTCTTCTGTCTTCGCTGCTTTCTCGGGTGTTGATGGCAAGAGTGTTGGTGTGGAACCACGTTTGCGTTTCGCCGAAGCCCCCACTTGTTTCGACCTTTGCTTGGCAAACATAGCCATGATACCATCTTTGCGGTCGGCAATGGGCTCGATAAATGTGGCAGACTCGTTGCCGACTTTGCCAATTTCTCTTGGAACTTGATAACTGTAGTGCAGTGAGCAGAAGGGTGATTAGTCAAAGGACGGGAACGTGTACCATTGTAGAGGGGCCGTGGTATCCTCCCAAGGGTGAAGCAGACGAGCGAGATCGGAAGACCATGTCTGCGAGGAGGTGTCTAACCAACGGTTGATCTCATCTGCGGTGGAGAGGATAACTGGTTGACGGTCATGTAACCAACTCAAAGCTTTGTTTGCGTGGGTAGTAACAATTGCAAATGTGTACGTTGGCTGCGACTGGCCTGATATGGGGGTTATATCTAGAGTAAAGGTATGATGGTAGAGGACAACGATACTTTTATCAATGGTTTCATCGAATAGACCGGCCATGAGCATCACTTTGCCGTCAGGATGCTTGGTGAAGTGTGGTAGTTTGTCCTTGCCTTTGGTCTGCCATTCGTAGTATCTGCATCTGGCATTCGTCATATCGGATTATGGTAGAAATGCAACACTATACCCTTGGCAGACGATGATACAACGGTTCTTTCCTCGATATTTGTTCCACATGCCGACGCCCTCGATGAGGTTTTCAGAGCGAGCATTGATTGCCTGAGAACTCTTGGTGGTTTCTTTCCCGTAGTGACTCGGAATTCCCCAGCGCATGGTTTGCATGATAAGAGAAGTAGAGGTAGGGTCTTTAGAGTCTGAGCTTGTCGTCGTGGGTGCTTCTGCCCTGTCACGGTATTGTCTGATGACTGGAGCATTCGTGTTCGGAGCTATGTTGTAGCGAGGCTGTTTTTGTCAAACTGATTGAAGTCGGCCGGAATGGACAGTGAAACGAACCGCGAAATCGTTCTCGCCAATCCACTCACCAATTGCGAGGGGATATCCGGGCAACCCGCGAATCTGGGCACGCTGTAAACCATCAGCATTAGGAAATATCCCAACTTGGGGTGGCCTACTGGCCTGATTCACCTGAAGGCCAAGTGCATATCTTCCACACATGTTGCCCGACTCCCACAAAGTGGAGAACAGTTTTGTTGGTGGTACTAGTAGATGCTGTACTATTCAACTTGAAGAGATTCATCAGTCATGTCATCCTTCTTTATTTGGCTTCACTACTACATAGTGCTGGCAATTACAAATTCAACTGGCCCTATGGGCAATCCTGGACTGTCTTTTATTTGTGGCAGAAAATTAGCCAAATTTTAATACAATACCCAGTCTCACACATTCGGGTATGTTAACACCTGAGGGGATGCCTGAATGGTGATGGTGCACACAGCACAACAACAAAGACCAAGATTGGATAGCAATGTTATTGATTGCTATGTGGAAATCACCTCCTTTTTTTTCAGTTTTGGACTTCAGTTCAGGGAAAAGATGCTCTGGATCATGAGAATATGAGTCACATATCCTGTCTGTCATCTTGATCACAGCAGCAGACTGCTTATTATCATGACATTCCTGTTGACATCTGCTTGCATTCTCTGCTTGGATCTGTTGCAACATTTTTGTATTCTTGTAAGATTGGAGTAATGAAGGGATATCAACAAGCTCATGAGGCCTCCTCACTCTCAAACAATAGATACAGCCAACAACATGTTGTTCCACATACTGTAAATGTAGACAGATACTGTAGAAACCAATACAGTAGCTACAATATAATAGTGGGAAGATAGACAACAGACTGTTATGAATGGCCTGGGTAAGTGTTAAGAATTGCAGGTGGATGGGGACTTAACCAAAGCTCTATCTGGTATTGACCCTGGAGATCAAAACTGATGGGACTTGGCTTCACCTTATGTGGTGCACCCTTGTAATGTCTGGTCCCAGATTTTGGAGGTCAGAGGGTAGAGCAGGACTCAAGCTGGAGTTGCTTAGTCTGCTTATGAGTGGAAGATGATCAGAGGAGAGAGGATATCTTAGTTGACATTTGTACTAAGGTTACATGGAGATACATGGGGGTTTATATACTATTGGAACTCGTAATCAGAATGAGTAAGTGAAACACAGGGAAGTCGGTCTGGATATGGACATTGGATGATGTCAGTCAGAAGTTGAATGATGTCAATCAAAGTTCAGTAGTGGTCAAAATGTCAAAGGTGATTGGAAGGGTGTCTAGTAGTTGGATAGGTGCCAATGAATAAGGTCTGAAGGTTAGGGGCCAAGTCCTAATTGAGAAAGGTCTGGAGTTCATAAGTTCAAGAGCTATGGAGACACTGGAGGAGCAGAGTTGGATCCAGGAAAGTTATGGGATATGACAGTAAGGATGGTTGTAGACTCAAGAGATAATGATGATGGCCATTCAAAGTTTGTTTATGACAACAGTTGCTTGGGTTCAAAGGTTGGAGAAGGACTCCATGAGTAGGATGCTGCCTCTAGGGATTCTAGAGGGGTTCAAGGGTTCAAGGAGTCTAGCATTCACTCAAAGTAGAATGGAGACTTATAGAGGTCTAAGGGGCTAGCACCAAACAATGATGGTAGTTTGAGTAAGACTAGCATGAGGAGACTTGACAGAACTATGCTAGGTTTATATACTCATGGAACACAGGAAAGGATAGTCAAAGTAAGAACATAAGGGCAAGCATGGAAAAAAGGAAGACTTGGTGATAATAGTACAATGGTTATGACCCACATGTGCAGCCCAACAATGCTGGAGGTCAAAGAAGTAAAGAAAACTATAAAGAAAAGAAAGACATAGGTGAATCATAATATTACCCCCTTACTAGGGTCAAAATTCCATGAAGACTTCCTAATTGAATCCTCTGTACTCTGGTTCAGGAGACCCTAAAGTGTTGGCATAGGTGGACTCATCCCATGCAAGGTCTAGGTCTTCATTGTCATCATAAGTGATGGGCATAGTATGATAATGAGGAGTGGGGCAGTGGATTTGAGCAGTCTGATGCTGGATAGCTCTAGTGGTGGTGTATTCCATAATGGAGCACAGTTGAGTGGGCAGGGGAGAGTGGTAAGAGGACTCTG